>JAODAL010009155.1:0-77500 GCA_025379985.1 Phyllomedusa bahiana
TTTATTAATGTTTTTATTTTTTAATAATGGATTTTTTGTCCTCTGGATCAGTCCCCGCCCCTTGTCCCCTTGTTGTTTAGAGTGAACAGGAGGAAATGAAGTTAATGAGGGCAGTGAACTATCCAGTGATATGTAATAATGCTGGAGGAAGGAAGGCAGCCATGATGTCCCCGGTCTGTAACTACAACCAATAGCTGCATTGCATCTACTGAAGGGGCCTTGCCTCGGCAACTACTGCTGCTGACTATGACCAGTGAAGAGGCAGATGAAGACAATGTAACAAAGGACGAATAATGATAATTATAATAGAAACAGAAATACAAATAACAACAACAACAATAATAATAATAATAATAATAATAATACATTTTAATAATGTAAATAATAATAATAATAATATTTTTATCATTATTATCATCATCTTCATTATTATCTAAATTATTAATATTGCAATTTGTATTTAAATTATTTGAATTGTGGATAATAATAATAATAATAATAATAATAATAATAATAATAATATTTAATAATTGAAATAACAATAGCAATAATGTAAATGCCACTAGTACTAAAAATAATACACAATTTAAAATAAAATAATAATAATAATAATAATAATAATCTTTTAAATTGTATATATTTTTAGTGCTAGTGGTATTTTCATTATTGCTATTGTTATTTCAATAAAAATAATAATAAAAATTTAAATTTAAATTTTTAAATATTATTATTATTATTATCCACAATCCAAATGATTTAAATACAATTTACAAAATTTTATGATAATAATAACAGAAAATTGAAATAATTTATATATAATAATTGGAATAATATTATTATTTACATTATTACATTATTTACATTACTAAATATTATATTATTATTATTATTATTATTATTATTTTTATTATTATTATTATTTTTTAATAATCATAATAATTTGTTATTGTTTAAATAATAATAATAATAATTCTATAATTATTGCTTGAAATTCTGCATTACTAATCAGAGATTTGCAAAGAAAGAGACAAAAGGAACAAGAACAGAGAAAGTATCTCATATGCGGTCTATATCTGAAGAAAGCATTCAATAGTATATGGAGGTACAGAAGCTGTTGTCCATTTTGCAGACCTCCCAGAAGTGATCGTCTATCACTAAAGTAGCAGACTAAAGGAGAGTTTTGTCAATTTTTTTACTTGTTATCCCTAAACAAAATGTGTCAAACTCCAGGTCCACGGGCGAATCCAGCCCACCATGTCATTTTATGGGGCCCACAAGAGCTTAGCCACAGTGATCAGGGAAACACAAGGTCCGGAAATACAAGGACCAGCTGTTCCTGGAAGATGCAGCCCAGTGTTTGGGCTTGACGTCACTCTATGCGTCCAATGTGGAAAAACTACAGTTGCCCTGACCTGTCTAAGCATAACCTGAAACCTTTTTTCCCGAAACATTCGAGTAGCAGGATCATTCACCGAGGTATCTGTAAAATGCTTCACCCCCTCACCAACCTAGAGGTCAAACCTCCTGACAGATCCTGTTCATTTTTGTAATAAGATACATTTTTTCTATTGAACCAGTAAGTTTCTACATTGTTTGCATCTGGTGACTTTATGGGAAGCTGAATGAAGCCACCTGGAAACCTTCTTTGAATTGTCCACAGTATTTACATGGCCGGATGTGCGCGTCCTGCAATAATGATGAGCTGGATATACTATATAGTATATACATCTACTCATCTAAGAGAAATACTCTGAGCTGCAATGGAAGGATAGCATCCGACCCGTCACAGAACATTATTCCTCTGCGCTATTACCTGGTTCAGCTCCTGTAAATGTCCACTCTGCTTCATCAATTATTCCTGACAGACTCCACTTTGGCTTCCCAGGAACAGGGGTGATCTTGGCTCATTTCACCTGATCTAATCATTCCTTAATTACAGCAGAGGTGGAATCATCTGTGGTAATTACAGAAAAGATGTCACGGCTCACATAATGGAGTGGAGCACTTATGGGAAGGAGCAAGGCCAAGATAGTCAAGAGGAAAAGAAAAAGCAATGTCGCGTAGGGTGGGTATTGTGAGCATTGTTATGGGCTCCTGCGAATATCATTGCAGTAGGGCTTTTCTAAATACATGACATCACACCAGGCCATGCCTCTAGCCAAGTCCAAACATGACACCACATGAGGCCATGCCTCTATCCACGTCCAAACATGACACCATGTGAGGCCATGCCTCTAGACACTTCTAAACATGACACCATGTGAGGCCATGCCTCTAGACACTTCTAAACATGACACCCCATGAGGCCATGCCTCTATCCACGTCCAAACATGACACCATGTGAGGCCATGCCTCTAGACACTTCTAAACATGACACCACATGAGGCCATGCCTCTATCCACCTCCAAACATGACACCATGTGAGGCCATGCCTCTAGACACTTCTAAACATGACACCATGTGAGGCCATGCCTCTAGACACTTCTAAACATGACACTATGTGAGGCCATGCCTCTAGACACTTCTAAACATGACACCACATGAGGTCATGCCTCTATCCACGTCCAAACATGACACCACATGAGGCCATGCCTCTATCCACGTCCAAACATGACACCATGTGAGGCCATGCCTCTAGACACTTCTAAACATGACACCCCATGAGGCCATGCCTCTATCCACCTCCAAACATGACATCACATGAGGCCATGCCTCTAGCCATGTCCAAACATGACACTACATGAGGCCATACCTCTAGCCATGTCTAAACATGACACCACATGAGGCCATGCCTCTAGCCACGTCCAAACATGACACCACATGAGGCCATGCCTCTAACCATGTCCAAACATGACACCACATGAGGCCATGCCTCTAGCCACGTCCAAACATGACACCACATGAGGCCATGCCTCTAGCCACGTCCAAACATGACACCACATGAGGCCATGCCTCTAGCCACGTCCAAACATGACACTACATGAGGCCATGCCTCTAGCCACGTCCAAACATGACACCACATGAGGCCATGCCTCTAGCCACGTCCAAACATGACACCACATGAGGCCATGCCTCTAGCCATGTCCAAACATGACACCACATGAGGCCATGCCTTTAGCTATGTCCCAACATGACACTACATGAGGCCATGCCTCTAGCCATGTCCAAACATGACACCACATGAGGCCATACATCTAGCCACGTCCAAACACGACACCACATGAGGCCAAGCCTCTAACCACATCCAAACATGACACCACACGAGGCCATGCCTCTAGCCACGTCCAAACATGACACCACATGAGGCCATGCCTCTAACCATCTCCAAACATGACACCACATGAGGCCATGCCTCTAACCATCTCCAAACATGACACCACATGAGGCCATGCCTCTAACCATCTCCAAACATGACACCACATGAGGCCATGCCTCTAACCACACCCAAGGACACCTGTCAGGCTTACGTCTATGTTGGGACATCCCAGTTATCCCTTGTAAGTAGCTTGCAGCCTACAGGACTAATTGGAAGCCATACCACTAATTTAGAGGTCATGCTTTTAAACACACCCAAGCACACCATTATCATCATGCCGTCTATGTCTGGACACCTCGATGATGTCTTGCAGACAGACTGCAGGCTACAAGACTTATTGGAGGCCATGCCCCTAATTCAGAGGCCAAACACACTCTTATAAGCATACCACCTACATCAGGACACCCCACTGACATCTTGTAGATAGCCCGCAGCCTACAAGACTAATGGGAGGCCATACCACTAAGGAGGACATACCACCAACTCATGGGCCAAACACACCCTTACTAGCATGCCACCTACGTCAGGACACCTCACTGTAGATAGCCTGCAGCCTATAAGACTAATTGGAGGCCATACCACTAACTCATGGGCCAAATAGACCCTTACTAGCATGACACCTATGTCAGGACACCCCAGTGAAGTTTTGTATGTAGCCTGCAACCTACAAGATTAAATGGAAGCCATACTACTAATTTAGAGGTCATGTAAACACACTCAACTACACCTTTATCATCAGGCTGCCTAGGCCTGAACATCCGGCTGTCATCATATAGTCATCCTGCAGCCTACAAGACTATTTAAGAGGGCAGGAAGCTGATTTATACGTCTTAAGAAGACACAAACAGTTAAATAAGCAGAGCTGGCCCAGGGATCCAAGGCAGATGGTCACGGGGGTCGCGGGCACTGCTGCTCCCCGCGGCCATGCCCCTGCCCGCACGGGGCCCGGCATGGGTGCCGCGGCCGCCCGCGACCATCCCGCTGCGGTCAGGGTCCCAGCGCTGGCTCACTTACCCGTCCACGCTCCTTTGAACGATGCTCCAGCCTGTCCCGGCCGCCGCGCGCGTGCTCGTTGCTTAAGGCGCGCGCGCGCGAAAGCTTCTCTGGATTTAAAGGGCCACCGTCCCGATAATTGGTCTATTATCGGGTGCGGATTCTAGTTAAGGAATACGCCCCCAGCACTTCCTGCCAGTTCGTTGGTGTGCGTTCCGTGAGTTTTGAGAGAGTTGGAGTTCTGTTTGATTACCCGTGTACCAGTCCGCTTGCTTACGTTTCCTGACCTTGCCTTTTTGCCGCTTGCCCTGACCTCCTGCCTGTCTCTGACCACGAACCTCTGCCGCCTGCTCTGACCTTCTGCCTGTTCCCGACTATGCCTCCGGATTACGATTCTGTACCACGACGTACCCCGGCCGCCATTGCAAGCAAGTCACGTCAGGGGTAGCGACCTGGTAGCCTCACGCCGCAGCAAGTCCATCCCGCTTTGCGGCGGGCTCTGGTGAATACCGGGGGCTACTTAGACTCCGCTCCCTGGCGTGGCTTAGCTATCATCGCTTGCGGTGGTCCAGCGAATCCACCTCTGCATTACACATATGCCCTACATTTCTGGGACATACATTCACAACCTAGAGTCCTAAGTAACTGCCCAATGTGCCCAATGGATAAGATGGTCTTGATTATATGTACTGGCCAGGAGTTGAAAGCAGAGAAAGCTTAGGACCCCTCTGGAAATCCAAACGTCTTGCAATTTATTTTCTTGTGATTTAGTAAATTAAAAGCATATGCAAAGTTACTCCATGCTCTATGTAGCTTTAAAGCTTTCAAAAGTCATTGGCATTGTCCAAAATTAGATTGTTCTCTTCTACAGCACCTTTTTCCTCCATGGCCGTGTTTAGCAATGCAGCTCAGTCCATTCAAATAAACGCAAGGATCGGAGCTCACTGCTTCCAGACCAGTACAGTATTTCTTTTCCTCGACCACTGCTTTCAGATCTTTTTGGATGGTGTAAGACATTTCCTGTTTTCTTTTCCATAAATATCAATAAAATAAATAAAACAGAACTCAACATTAAAATTACAACTCCCAGAAGGTTGAGCCGTAAAGTTGTGCAAATCGAGAAAGTAGCCAGAGTCACTAAGATCTAAAAATGATGACACCTTTCAACCTCTGGCTCCAGTTTGTGCCATATGGGCAGGGAGGGTCCGTCATAAAGCTATGACTGAAAGGACAGTTTTTTGTCACATATAACCTAAAAAATTAGAGTCAGTGGTGTGAGATAATGTCTCCGGTTCATCAATAGTTATCGCCACTTGTTGCAAACTGAAAGGAACTGAATCCCTGGATAATCCCTCTGGCAGATCACTGTGCGCCAAGGCCAAGGTATCAGCACTGTACAATGTAGTAGGTCCTGGGTTTTAGAAGAGCAAAAAGTAACTGGAATGAAATCAAAATCCGCACTGAGGAGAACCTCTGCAACAGACGCATTGGAAGAATGTGAAAAGCGCCAAGTGATCCACTCTGTGCTGGAAGTGAATTTAGATGTCACATCCCAAGTCTAGGGCAGTAAACAGAGTCCACACAAACCATCAGAAGAAATCTGCATGACACTGGGCTATGAGTCAGACATCCAAGGAGGTACAGGGGTTTACTGACCTCCATTGGAAGAATGGCATGGAGTGATCCATTCTGTGCTGGAAGTGAAATTGGACATCATATCTCAAGCCTTGAGAGGCAAAATGTGGCCACACAAACCTTTAGAAGATGTTTGCATGACATTGGGCTACGAGTCAGACATCTAGCTACAAGTGTCTACTGACCTCCATTGGAAGAATGACAAGGAGAGATCCATTCTGTTCTATAAGTGCCCCAAGCCTGAGGTGGCAAACAGTGTCCACACAAATCATCAGAAGACATCTGCAGGACAATGGGTTACAGATGTCCAGCTTCAGGTGTTCACTGACCTCACACCACTGCACATAAAGGCCATAACTGGTTCCCAGCAATAGGGTTCAGGGCCGGACTGGGAATAAAAATCAGCCCTAGCACTAAGTCCCCACCAGCCCACATACAATATCTGCTTAAAAAATGTCCCTTGTTCTCGCACCTCGCCACCTTCTAAAATAAACTACACTATAAAGGTGCTTTCGATTTGAGCATTTTTGGTACGTTTTTGATGCGTTTTTGATGTGTTTTTGGTGCGTTTTTGTGCAGATAGGCAGAGCAGTTAATGCTGTACATTTCTGCACAAAAAATGCATAAAAAATGCACCAAAACCGCTCTGTGGGAAAGCCCCCTACACACAAGCAAGAAAGAAACGGTGGTGCAGAGAAACCCCTCATCACAGAGTCAGGTGTGCACTTGTTTTACCATAAGGGACAAGCCCACACTGACACTACATAAGCACCAGCTTATGGGGTGGGTGCTGGACAGGGTCTATCACTGGTAAGAACTTGCTGTTACCATTATTTATATCTCTTGTCTCTCCTCGGCTCCTTGGTCTGAATAGACACATTATGTAATTACTTATGGGCCATTTTGTGGTAACTGTGGGGACTACAGTCTGCAACTTTTTGCTTTACCTATTTGATTTAGGGTAACACTATATACTTTTCTTGTCTGTGTATTGACCCTGTCCAACCATGTTATTTTTGGATTTTTATGGACACACACTGTTTTGTATTACTACTTTTAAATTTTTGTAAGTAATAAAAATTATGTTTTACCCTATAGTTTTTTTTGCTTCCTATAGGTATTGTTGAGAGGGGTATAATATGTGGCGGGTTCGGAGTCTTTCCGAACATTTACTACCCAAAAGGTTTGGATTTTTTTGGTGTATACTCATAAGCACCAGCATAACCTACAACCCCACCAATCACATCACCAGTAGTCAGGTCACCATCACATGAATCCAGCACTGATTCAACACAGAAGTAAAATTACCCCTGACAGCAGGGACTCACAGGAGACGTCATCTCTGACGGGAGTTGTTCTATTCTCCGTTTCTTCTCCTTCTGGCCCAAACCTCCATGATGTCTTCCCTGATGAGTCGTTCCCTGCCATGTCTTTCTCTGTCCGGTACAGCATGCATTGTCTTCTTCTCCCGGTCACTACTTGTCCCTGTAGAATTTACCACAAATACATCTTAGACTCCTCTCTTTTCGAGCACTTTCCTATCAATTCCCTAAACAGTGTATGTTAGACCCTAAATATTAGAAATTAAAAAATGTCAGATAAGTGGCATGTAAATAGGTAGACCCCATTAGGTAGGTAAACAGGGCCTTCTAGGATAGCCCCCAGTAACTAGCCAGGTAGCTGGGGCTGCCCCCAGTAACTAGCCAGGTAGCTGGGGCTGCCCCCAGTAACTAGCCAGGTAGCTAGGGCTGCCCCCAGTAACTAGCCAGGTAGCTGGGGCTGCCCCCAGTAATCAGCCAGGTAGCTGGGGCTGTCCCCAGTAACTAACCAGGTAGCTAGGGCTGCCCCCAGTAACTAGCCAGGTAGCTGGGGCTGCCCCCAGTAACTAACCAGGTAGCTGGGTCTGCCCCCAGTAACTACCAGGTAGCTGGGGCTGCCCCCAGTAACTAGCCAGGTAGCTGGGGCTGCCCCCAGTAACTAGTCAGGTAGCTGGGGCTGCCCCCAGTAATCAGCCAGGTAGCTAGGGCTGCCTCCAGTAATCAGCCAGGTAGTGGCACCCCAGTAACTAGCCAGGTAGTGGGGCCCCCGTAATTCTGCCAGGTAGGGCACAGGGTGGCGAGTAATTAGCCAGCTAGGCCAGTAATTTGCAGTAGGGCCAGTATTTGCCAGGGAGGGCCGGGGGTAATTAGCCAGCTAGGGCCAGTATGTAGGAGCAGGGCCATTATTTGGCAGTACAGGGCAGTATATAGGCAGAAAGGGCAGCATTGGGATATAGGTAGACAGGGCGTATATAGGCAGACAAGGTGGTATATAGGTAGACAGGGCGTTATATAGGTAGACAGGGCGTGTATAGGTAGACAGGGCTGGTTTATAGGTAGACAGCTGGTATATAGGCAGACAGGGCTGATATATAGGTAGACAGGGCAGTATATAGGTAGACAGGGCTGGTATATAGGTAGCCAACAATTGCTGCCAAAGTTCCAAAGCAAAAGATTAAAAAGTAGGCGTCAGCAAAGGTGCCTTTATTGAATCCAAATTCCGGTACAAAACACTGCAACATTTTGACCCTTTAAAATGAGTCTTTGTCAAGCAAAATCAAAGTGTCATCTAATACTTACTATATAGCACATATTCCCACATATCAATATAGCCGATCAAATGGTGACCACGATTAAAACACTTGTGTGAACAAACTTAACACCTATCAGTGTCACAATATAGATAAAGGACATACAAACCATTGTAACCGATAAAATCAGTAGTAAAGGTAAATCAGACGAGCGGGATCCTTGGTATTGTATCCACATGTTACGTCGTCTTCCCATCACCGGAACTCCCATACACCGCATATTGCATTGTTAATCCATTGTGCATGCCCAGAAATAAAGTGCAGAACGGGCAGGATCAACCTGGCTCATACAACTATCGTTCTGAGCATGCTCCATGCCTATAATTATCGAATGCACATTATAATATAGGATACATCGATTCGTCAGGTAATCTCATTTATACAAACAGGCCCTGAATTAATCCTAATGGGCATCAAAAGTAATATCACTAAACAAATCAAAAGGAAAAAAAGGGGATTTGTTTAGTGATATTACTTTTGATGCCCATTAGAATTAATTCAGTGCCTATTTGTATAAATGAGATTACCTGATGAATTGATGTATCCTATATTATAATGTGCATTCGATAATTATGGGCATGGAGCATGCTCAGAACGATAGTTGTATGAGCCAGGTTGAATCTGCGCATGAATCTGCGATGCGCATAGGAACTAGGAAGACGCTGGAACATGTGGATGCAATACCAAGGATCCTGCTCGTCCTGATCTACCTTTAACTGATTTGATCGGTTAGTTTGTATGTCCAAGTTTGTTCACACAAATGTTTTAATCGTGGTCACCATTTGATCGGCTATATTGATATGTGGGAATCACCCTTGTGCTACATAGTAAGTATTAGATGACACTTTGATTTTGCTTGACAAAGACTCATTTCAAAGGGTTAAAATGTTGCAGTGTTTTGTACTGGGATTCGGATTCAATAAAGGGCACCTTTGCTGATGTCTATTTTTGGATCGTATGCTTTGTTACAAGGGAATGTCACACCTGTCCTACAAGTGTGGGGGGGCATAATGTATGGTAGCCGGACCCCTCTAGTCTTTATGTCAGATAACAGCTCCGTGTTACATTGATTAGATTGTGAATCCAGTGGTACGGCCATTTTCAGGAACCATTGTTCCCATGGACAACACCAGGCTGCATGTTGCTGGTGCTACTGTGAGCCGCCTGCATGGCCTAAATGTGCTACCCTGGCCGGCATAGCCTCCGAATCTGTCTCCTATGCAGCACATCTGGAAAGTCATTGGTCAGCAATTGCAGAGGAGCCATCGACTCTGATCCTGATGATTTACCCAAGTGCATTCAGCACAGCAGGAAGTTCCTCCGACACCAGTAATAACCTCACAGCAGGGAAGTGTGGAGATTCCTGTGCCGGGCACTCATACTCCATGCTGAAGAAATCCAGATGTTGTAAGCATGTTGTTTCCTTTTATCAATAGCATATCATTAGTGTATCCATATCTGTCCAACATTTTTTTTTTTTTTTATTATTGTTGCTGCAATATCCATTTTGAGTAGAGTAGATTTTGGAGGCAGGAGGATTTCACTGCACTTAGATGACTGTGAAAACCATAATAACCTTATTAATGAGCTGAAAGAGTAAGTGGATCCTGGAGCGCTGAAGCTTTCATTGGAGCGGGAGGTCAGATTCTCCAGAGACGCGCCGTTTGGTGGGATATAAAGGACCCTCCTCCGCTATAGAACATCTTTCAAGCTTTTGTTGGTGAGTCACGGTTGAATTGAAGGCAAAATAGTCTTTTAGATGATACATGAGAAACGCCTTCACATTCAGTAGCCCCTGTAATCCTGTGTGGGGTCGAGGACTGGGAGGAGGCGGGGGCGCTCTACTCACGAAAACAGGGAACTCATAACTTTATTCCATCCTGGTTGTATTTAGTAACTGTCACAATATTTTCCAACTTTTTTGGTCTAATAACAGGTCTATCACTATAATGTGCTGCTCCAGGGCCAGTGTCCTAGGAAATTATGAAGTGTGTGCACAAATATATAGACGGTCCGAAGATCTGTGGTTTAAGAATCGGACTCTGCCATCCAAGAACAAATATAAAGCCCTGATAGGGACATCCAATGCCCAATGAAAAACTGCCTAAATAAAACAGAAGTTATTTTTCATTTTCTTTTTTAATTTCTATCCTATGCCCTTTCTGAGTGCCAAAGTTGGACAGTGTTGTACGGGGTACCTATGGTCCACCAGTGTAATTTTATTCTGGAGCTTACCAGTGTAGTTGATTTTGGTGCCCACCAGTAGAGATGATTCATGGGGCCCACCAGCTGAGATGATTCTTGAAGGCACCAGTGGATGTGATTCTTGGGGCCCACCAGTGGAGTTGATTCATTGGGCCGACCAATGGAGAGGATTCTTGGAGCTACCAGTGGAGTTGATTATCGGGGCCCACCAGTGGAGTTGATTGTTGGGGTCCACCAGAAGAGTTGATTCTTGGGGCACCAGTGGAGTTGATTCTTGGGGCCCACTGGTGGAGTTGATTCTTGTGGTCAACCAGTGGAGTTGATTCTTGGAGCCACCAGCAGAGTTGATTCTTGGGGCCCACCAGTGGAGTTGATTCTTGGAGCCACCAGTGGGGTTGATTCTTGGGCCCATCAGTGGAGTTGATTCTTGGAGCCACCAGAGGAGTTGATTCTTGGGCCAACCAGTGGAGCTGATTATGAGGTCCATCAGTGGAGTTGATTCTTGGGACCCACCAGTGGAGATGATTCATGGAGGCACCAATGGATGTGATTCTTGGGGCCCACCAGTGGTGTTGATTCTTGGGGTTCACCAGTGGAGTTGATTTGTTGGGCCCACGAATGGAGAGGATTCTTGGGGTCACCACTAAAGTTCATTTCCGTTGCCCACCAGTGGAGTTGATTTTTGGGGGCAACCAGTGGAGCTGATTATGGGGTTTAACAGTAAAGTTGATTCTTGGAGACCGCGAGTGGAGTTGATTCTTGGGGCCCAGAAGTGGAGCTGATTCTTGCAGCCACCAGTGGAGCTGATTATGGGATCCACCAGCAGAGTTGATTCTTGGAGCCCACCAGTGAAGCTGATTCTTGGGGCCAGCAGTGGTGATGATTCCTGGGATCCACCAGTGGATTTCATTCTTATGGCCCACCAGTGGAGTTAATACTTGGGACCCACCCTACAGCTACTGTACATCCCTCTTATACTTCCCTCCTATTGCTTCTTGCCTCTTTCTGTCTGTCTTTCTGTCTCTCCCAAGGATGTAAAAGCAGGGGAAAAAAGAAACTCCGGGTTTCTGCCATATCAGGGGCCCCCCAGGGGTTTTTTCCCTTTTTCCCAGGGTTGGACCATCCAAAACCCTGCCCTCTGGATAATTGCCCAGTTTGTTTCCCATAAAGTCATCTCTGTGCTGTCCCTAAATAGGACACTGTATTCTGATAGCAGAGTCCCTATAAGTCTGAGGTTCTGCAGCCCATCACAGGGCGATGTAGTTTGGTGTGAGCGCCGTGTGCACATTGGCAGGATCGCCTGTTTTTCCCTCTAAAACCTTTAAAACATATTTTCCCCAAAAATTGTCAAAACCGTTACACCTGGAATTAAAAATTCGCCCCCAAAAGGTGAAATATGTCAGCAAAATGTCTGGCAAGCAACTAATTAAAACATTTGCAAAGCTCTACAAACGGAGAGGGGTAAATTGCTGGAAAAATATTTTACCATATTCGGGAACATTTTAAAATAATCCCTTCCCTTCCCAAAGAAACCAAGAATTTATTTTTTTTAAAAAGGTCTCAGGCTACGACAATGAAGCGCTGAAAATGCTAAGTCTATGGAATCTATCAGCGACGGATCCGGGACAGTGCAGCAGCTTCTAATAGTGCAGCTGATCTCAGGTCACCGAAAGTCACATGACTGAACCGGAGTAAACTATAGGAAGAAAAAACGTAAAAATTTCTCCCCCAAAAAGGGAAAAAATTTGGGCAATAGTTCTTGGGAGAAATTTGGGGGCCCTTTTTTTTAGGTAATAGGGTCAAGGTGGAATTGCAGCCACTTTCCCCTGAAAAAAATTTTTACATAACAAATCCTTTTATGATCCTGAGTTTCATCCTGTTTTATCCTCCAGAGATGAAATTAAACTTTTTGCTTTTGCAGTCACTGTACATGTTTTTACTTATCCTGTAATGACCCCTGAGTTTCACCCTGTTTTAAATCCTCCAGAGCGGCTTTTCCAAATTCTGTTGGTGAAAAACACTGTACATGCATTACTTACCCTTTGTACTGATCCGATTTTTCACCCTGTTTTTTCCCTCGAGGCTGAGCTCACTTTTCTGCGGGTGCATCACTGTGTACTTTACATTATTTCCTGTACTGGCCCTGAATACATCCTGTATTATCCTCATGGGCTGCACTCACTATTTTTGCTGGTGGCATTTCATGTACTACATTACTTATCCTTCTGATCCTGGTTACACCCTGTTTTAAATACCCAAAAGGTTTGCACTCACTATTCTGCTGGTCAGTAACTGTACATACATTATTTAAACCTTGTACTGCCCTGATTTAATCCTGTTTTATACTCCAGAGCTCGCTCACAATTCTGCGGGTTTGCAGTAAATTTTCCCTTTAAAATTACTTATCCGGTACGGGTTTCTAAAAATTGCATCCGGGTTTTTTCCCTTCCAGAGCTCCCGTTTCACTATTCTGCTGGTGCAGTCACTTTTAACATACATTACTTATCCGGGTACTGACCCGGGGATTTACATCCTTTTTTATACCCCCAGAGTTTAAACTCACTATTTTGGGGTTTGAGTCATTTGTACAAACATTATTACCTGTACTGATCCTGGTTACATCCGTTTTTCCCTTTTTTTAAAAATTTTTAAAAAACATAAAAATAAATAAATACAAAACTTCCCCAAAAAAATTTCTAACCCAAATACACAGGAAAATTGCACCCATAAAGGCCTTTACTACCCCAGTCCAGCCCAACACTCACTCCCCCAAAAAGGGCCAACTATTTACAATATTTCCACTACAAATAATAAAAAAAAATAATTAAAACCCCAAAGCCCCCTTTTGGCCCTTTTGCATCAAAAAAACCAAAAAAAAAAAAAAAAAAATAACAACACACCAAAATTTTTTTTTCCTTCCTTCACCTCCAAAAAAAAAAAAAAAAAACAAACCAATAACAAAAAAAAACAAAAAAAAACCCCCCCCCCACCAGCACACACAAAATTTTTTTTTTTTGTTTTGTTTCCCCTTTTTTTTTTTTTTTTTTTTTTGGCCCTGAACTGACCCACTTTTCCCATCCCCCCACACATTTTAAACGGACTTTCCATGAATCATTTCCAGGATTTTTTTTTTTTATTTTTTTTTCCCCAAATGCCCCCAAAATTTCCTCAAACCCCATAAACCCAAATACCCAACAAAAACCCTCCCCCCTTTTCCCCCCCCCCCAAACCCTAACTCTAAAGCCCAACCCCCAAACCATTTTATAAACACAAAATATAAAAAATAAAATAAACTCAAAAAATATTACAATAAAAATAAAAAAAAACACACACTCAGCTTTCCGGGACACCCCAAAAAACCCCTTTTTTCCGGGGGCCTGCAAGCCCTATACCCTTTCACACATTCCCCCAAAACAAAAATTTTAACAGTGCAAAATTTCGCCCCCCCACCCCAGGAAGGGGACAAAAGCGGGGGTTACCCCAAAAGGGCAAAGCCCCTCCAATGGAAAGAGGCTCAACCTGCCCCCGACCTCTCGGGTACCCCAGAGAGGGGCACCTTCACCAGGTCACCGAGAAGGGTCCTAACCACCTCATACTGGAGGTTTTTCCCTGCGTCGATACTAAGCACCGGGGGTTTCCCACGTGTATTACCTGACCACAAAGCTTACTGAAAAAAACGGGGCCCCGGTCCCAAACCTCCCGGGGTTTTGAATGCTCCAAAAGGCCCCTTTCCCGGGAAATAGGGGGCCCGGCCAGCCTGGGCCCGGGCCAATGGAGCTCCCCACCCTGGTTTTAAACCTCGGGTGTTAAAGGGACAATGAAGAAGAAGTGGCCCCTTCTCCCCCCCAGCAGGCCACCGCACTCCTCGCGAGGACCCCCCCGGCCCCATCAGGCCCCTTCCCTTTTCCCAGATTGTCCCTCACCACAGTTTCCCCATGGAAGCAGCCCCAAACCCCCAAGTCCCAAAACTTCGGGGGGAATCCGGGATAAAATTTTCAAAATCGAAACCCCAAAACCTCCAATCCCCTTGGGCAGTCCCCGGGGCCCAAAAGGTTTCGGGGAAAGGGGGTAAACAAAACCCTTTTTGCAAGGAATTTCCTCGACTGAGCCCTTTTTTTTCCCAACATCCCCAGACCCCACCGACCCCAAAAACCTTTCAAAAACCCAGAGCAGCTTTTAGGGGGAAAGTCCCCTGAGGTGCAGGGCCCATCCTTCCTGGGACACTGGCAGTTGCCCGGGGGCCCCACAATACAGGGCCTCTGGGGGGTGTATGTTTGCCCACGGGAATACGAAACATATCCTAAAACCCTGGTGGGCTTTGTTTTATTTAACTGTCTGTTGTTTTAAAGGATGTGCAAACATTTAAAAAAACCAGGGTGGAAAAAGGGAGAAAAAGGCCCCCTGCACGGGCCAATTACCCTTTGTAGGTTTTGCAGACAAAAATTTGGTGTTTTAAAATAGGGGTTGTATTTTGAGGGGGGCTTGGGGGCATTCCAAGTGGTTACTTGTTTTTTGGGCAGGGCCCCTGCGGGCCCTCTGTCCAGGGGCCTAAAATTTTCTTAGGAGGGCTTTTGATGAGGTTGGGCGCAAGTCCTTCACTTCCCCTCCTGTCTCCCATTCCTGGAAGAAAGGCCAAAACCCCATCCCGACAGGGGGGAAAAAAACCCAAGGAGGGGGCACTCTCTTTCCGGGTCTGGGGGTTTGCTCTTAATAAAGGTGTTAAACAAAGGAACCCCAAACGGGGTTTGCCCAAAACCCCAAACCCCCTCCTAGTCTCCTCGTACGGTAAGAAAACCTCCCTTTTCCACTGGGTTCAGCCTATTCCCCCATAACTTTTGGAAAAACCCAGACTGTAGATCCACCCAAAAAGGTTTCCGGCAAGATGCACAAAACGCCCAGATACAACAGCAAAGGGAGCAGGTAGGGTTTTTGAAAATTTGGTTAACCCCCCCCTAGGGTAAAAGGGCCCAAAACCCTTTTAAATGATCCACCTTTTGACGGCAATTTTTAAGCCTCCTTTTCCCATTTTTGAGTGGGGTAACCCCCTTTGGCCCCAAATTTCAATACCGATAACTTTTGCTGACCCGGGGGCTTGGAAGGGTGCCGGGAGATCAAAACCAGGTTTTTTTCCCCTCCCCCCACCCAGGGGACTCTCACATTTAAACCCCCATTTGGGACCCTTGGCCCCCAGGGGATCTGAGTAGCCTTCTACCTCTGACAGCCCCCACTCTCCCTCCCTCGCGAGGAACGAAGATGGTTTCATCATCAGCTTTAAGCCCCCACCCTCAGAGGGGCCTCCGGAGCCCCCGGGGTCCACCCCGCCCCCCGCCAGGGTCCACAATCCATCCTCCAAAGGGAAAAGGATTCGACGCAAACACATACAGTAGTGGGCTCAGGGAAAAACCCTGGCGAACCCCAAAACCCTACCCAAAAGGGGGCCCAACCCAACCTTTAACAAGGGGGAAACCCCTCTCCCCCTGCGTAAAAAGGTCTTAACCAATCAACAAACCTCCCCGGCGGGCCATATCTCGGGAGGAGGGGACCAAGGTATCAGGGTTAAAACATGTTTCAAACGCTTTTGCCTGTTTTTTCCCAAGGGACAAAAAGTTAAAAAAAAAAAAAAAAAAAAAAAAAAAAAAAAAAAAAAAAAAAAAAAAAAAAAAACCCCCTTCCAGTGCCCGCCCTGCCCTGCCACAGTTTCCCCGGACACGGGAGCACGGGCACTAAACGTACGCGCCCTGGAACAGAGCATTCGGGGCCCCTAAAAGGGAAATGGGGTGAAAATTTCCCCAAAACCGATTAAACAGCCCTTTCCAGAATCTTTCTGTCCACATTGAGCAGGGGTAGGGGGCCCCACTCTCAATGTGGGAGGGAAATTTTTTTAAACCCCTTTGACAAAGGCCCAAAGCGGGATTTTCCTCATTGTTTTTGGGCGAATGTCTGCGGAGAGACACTCATTTTTTACCTCATTTCAAAGGGGCCCAAAGGGTCCTTAAAGGTCTTAAAAAACTCAGATTTTTAAAACCATCAGGTCCTGGCGTTTTTTTTGGGGGCGACCCCCCTCAATCCCGGGTGATTTCCTCTTCTCTGATCTCTTAGGGTCAAAACATCAAGAGGGGGGTTTCTACCCCCGGTTAAGGAACATTTCCCCAAGGAAAGCCGACATCCAGTCCGTCAAGATCCCCCTCGTCATAAAGATGTGGGGTAGTAGGTCTGACGCCCCTCCAGGATCCCTGCCCCCCCCAAGACCTTCTCAGGAAACCCGAAATATAAATTCGGGCCCAAACCAAAATCTTACTATTCACTAAACATCTTGCAGTTTCTGTAAGGGTGGGGAAACCCGGTTTATTTCCCCAAAAACCCTTTTAAAAAACCAAAGATCGTGTCTATCGTACTGACCCCTCATGAGCAAAGGATTCATCTGGAGATTTTCTTGCGGTTTCCCCCCATTCGAGGACAAGACATTCAGTTTCCCCCTCAGACCCGGGGAAACAGGCTTTCCCTCTCAGGCCCCGAGGCTCGGGAGCTGGGGAAGAAACTAGGGACCCCCTTTTGTTTTGAACATCTCCCATCCCACCCTTTACTACGCACAAAAACCCATCAATGGATCTGGCTCTGAAAAAAATCCTCAAAGGCTGTCTCCCCCGCTTTTTTCCCAAAAGAGACGAATTGAGCCTCCAGTAACCTCTTCCCATACGGGGGGTCTCTGTAACTTTTAGAAAAACAAAAATTTTTCAGTGGTTTGGAGAATTCCACTCAACGAAAACACCGCTGAAAGGGGGGGCCCCCTCCTTTTTTAAAATTTTTTTAAAACCCCCGTCTATTCCTAGACCTTAAAAAAGCTCCCCCATGGGAAAAAAAAGGTGGGGAACCCCCCCGTGGCCTGGGGGGGGGTGGGGCCTGGGTGTGGACGTCCACCAGGCGACCTCATACTATGCTATTTAACGCGGGCGCTGTATAATAAGCTTGTCTCTGGAACCTCCCCTGTCCCGGGGGCCCCGTGGCAGTAAAGAAGCCCCCCCAAAGACCCCTGCCGACTTTTAAAAAGATAGGGCTTGGGCCTCATAAAAAAAGACACTTTCCCGGGCCCACTTGGACCGGGAAACCCAAAATGTTTAAATAGACAAATTCCTGTCCCCCCCTTTAACATTTTAAGGGTTTAGGCACCCCCCACCATTTCTAACTCAATCACCCGTCGGCCAAAAAGTAACCCTTTCTGTAAAAAGGGCCCAACCCCCCGCAAAACTTTTTGGGGTGGGAAGAGGGCCCCGTACCTGCGGGTTTCCACTCCCCCCTTTTTTCCTTTTAAAAACCCCCGCTGAAACTGGGGAGCCTGGTCTCCCGCATAAAAAAAATGTTTTGCATTAATCGGCCCAAAAAAACAAACGCGCCAAAACCGAGCCGTATTGACTTAATGTGGAAAAGTTAATGGATGCCAGCGTCAGCGGAGGGGCTTTGCCCATCCTAGGGGACTGAATTTGAGGCCCTTTTTTCTTCCCCCTGCCCGTGCCATTCTCCCCATCAACGACGGGGTTTTTTTCCCCTTTTTTAAAGGTACAGATGCGTCCATAACCCCTCCGTCCTGCCCTCTGGTTTAGGCCAGTCCCCCCTGAGGTCATGTTTTCCCCCGCGGGGGGGGAATCGGGGCCCCCGGGAGGCCCCGGGTGTAAATGCTCTTTCCCGGGAAACCCTTTCCCTTTTCCCCCCCCCTCCGAGAGGGGGGGATGTTTACCGAGGGGAAGGAAAAAAGGGTTTTAGAGATCAAAAAAGGGGGGTCGGTTTTTCCCTTTCCCTTTTGGGACTGGTGGGTGGGAGAAGATCTTACAGCCCCCTTTTTTTTTTCCCTGCCCTTTCCCCCTTTTTGCCATCTTCCTCTTTCCCATCCCTGCTAGGCCATGGGGGGGGGTGTTGAGGGGGACGGCACCTTCCCCTTTTTTTGCCTCCAGATTTTTCCTTTATTCAGTTTACTATCCTTTGGGGCCTCAGCGGTAGCAACAGCCCCAGGAGCGGGGGTTTAGAGGTTTACCCCCGTACCCCATTTTCCTTAGGGCCCCCGGGTTCGCCCTTCCTCCCGCTTCTTTTGGGGCTTTTCCTGATGCCCTTTTTTGGGGGAAAGGCCCTCCCTTTAGATTTCCCCTTTCCTCACGGGCCCCCCCACTCCTTCACCGCTGGGCCGTTCCCCCCCCGCAGTCAGCCTCATGGCTTTCCCCCCGCCGGGGGTATTGACCGCATTGGCCCAAAAAAACGTGGACGCGGCTAACGGTTTTCCCAAATTTGGGCAATAAAATGACAACGAAAACTGTAAAGGCGGGAGCAAGGGGACCTAAGCCCCCCCCCAATGGTTTCACTTCTGCGCGGTGCAAACTGGGACTTTAAATGCGTGGGGCTGCCGCATCTGGACACGTTTCGGCTGACCCCCGGTAGAAAATCTGGAATTTCATACCCCTTTCCGAGGAAGGTAGCGATTGGGATATGGGTTTAAACCCTATTCCTCCCAAAAACCCCGAGCTTGACCAAAAAAATTTCCAAGCCCCTGACCAGTCCCCAAATTTGTCCCTGTTCTTTTTTGGGGCACCCCCCAAAAAAAAAAAACCCTTCCCCCTATCGGGCCCAACCACGTCATGATGTTTAATACAGGAGAGGGGACTTGTTACAGTTAGGGCTGGTTTTCCCCATTCACGTTTTTTCGCGAGACACCCGGGCCCGGACAGCAAAGTCTCACCAACCGGGCTCGTCCCTTTTCCACCCCATGGTTTGCCGAAGGCTCAAGGCCCTCCGGCCGAACAAACTGACATCGAAAATCAGGGGTCCCATAGGGGTGAATCAAGGCATAGATGTTTTGTTCCTTGGGAAACCCATTTAGCAGGGGCTCAACCCCCTTTGCCCCTTTGGGGGACATGGGATCATTGCCAAAACCCCCCTCAGAAAGGGGCTACATTTCCCAAGGGGGGACTACCCTTCCCGGTCTGTCGGGAAGGGCCACTTTGGGCTGCCCGCCCCTTTTCTTCGGAAGCTGAGACCCTGCCTTCTATCCAGAAGGGTAGATCAACCCCTTACCCTCTAAAATTTATCGATTTCCCCTCACCTCTCTTTAGACCTCCAGAAAGGGCTTCCCTTTTCAAAGGCCCCTCCCCAAGCCCCAAAGGGCAAGAGGGGGGCCCCCACTCCCCCCCCCCGCGCTTTAGATTTAAATGGGGAAAAGGGATGTCACAGCGGGGGGGGAAACCGGCCAGGGCCCCCCCCCCCTCCACACTCCCCATTACCCTCCACCACCCCCCCCCATTGGGATCCCCAAAACCCCCTTCATTAGTAAATTTGTTCCCACCCCTTTCCCTTCCCCCCCCCCACTCACACCACCATCCAAGGCCCCCGATACAAACAACAAAAAAAGGGTTTTCCCCCTTCCCCCTCCTCCCCCGTTCTCCCTCACATTCTTTCCCCCCATCCCTAAATGGCCGGGGGGGGGGGGGGGGGGGGGGGGGGGTGGGGGGAAAAAAAAAATTGGGGGGGGGGGGGGGGAAAAAGAAAAAAAAAAAAAAAAAAAAAAAAAAAAAAAGGTGGGGGGGGGGGGGGGGGGGGGGGGGGGGGGGGGGGGGGGGGGGGGGGGGGGTTAAAAAAACTTTAAAAACCAATTTCCCTTTTGGGAAACCCCGGGGCCGGGAAATGACCCCCACAGGGAAAGGCCCCCCGCCCCCTTTTGGGCGGGCCAGTCAGCCTACTTACCCTGTTTTTGGGGCCAAACCCCCCCCTGCCTTTACCCCCGCTTCATTTGGTACCCGTTTTTGGGCCCCCCTGATCCCGTTTCTGAACGCTTTTGATCCCCTTTTCCCGGGGGCTGCTCCTCTGGACCGCACACACCAATACAAAAAATTTGGTTTTTTGTCCAAGTCCAAAATCCTTTTTTGGGGGGGCGAACCGTTTTCAGCCCCGGTGGCCCCTTCCGCATCTGCTGCCCCAAGGAAACCCGCATCTTTAGCAGTTGGAGGCCACCAGGGTTCTCGGAGCCCACTCTGGTGCCCCGCCCGGGTCCCCCTCCCATTAGGGGGGCATTTTCAGCGCCAGGCCCTTTTTCTCACTTCCCCTTTCCCTTTCTGTCCGGCCCCTACAGCCGGTACCAAGTCAGCTCCCTCCCTGCCCCTTTCAAACAGAGACCCGAAACTCCCCCCCATGTTTGGGTACCTCATTCTCCCCGCCCTCCTGCCCCCGGTCCCCCGGGAGGACCGGGTGGGGTGAGAAAGGGGGGCTCACACAGTGGGCGCCCCCCAGCCGACCCGGGGGTTTCCCAAAGGGAGGGGGGTATATGCAATTTTTCCGCTCCTGGGGCTTGGTCTTCTTAGTTTTTTTTCTTACTGCCCCCAGGCCCTCCTCTGGTTCTCCTCTCCAAAGCACAATCTGGAAAAGCCAAAAAATGGGGGGGCTCAACTTTATCCTTTTCCATCCCGGGGGGCCCCCCCCGGGCCCGCCGGGGGTCGCTCTCATCCCCCGAGCCGCCAAATGCGGAAAGGGTGAAAATCGCTGCCTGCTTGAGGGAACCAACTGTATGGCCCCCTCCCGGGAGGCCACCCGGTGGATCCGGCTGGTCACTCTCATCATCCATGTTCCTCCATGCAGGGGGGGGGCTTCCCCCACCCCGGCTGCGCGGCGGCAGCCCCATCCGCCTTCTCCCCTCCTCCCCGGCCCCTCCTGGGAAACGGTCCTTTTATTTAAAAGTTTTCCCTTTAAAAGGGGGCCCCTTCTTCCCCCCCTCAGCATGGTTCGCCCTTCCCCCAATTCAAAAATTTTCTGACTGGGGCCGCCCTTTACCTGGCTTTGAGCCCCTTCCCTTTTTTCTTTTGGGGCCCCCCCAAGCTGGGCCCTTTAAACTGCGCAGCTCCCCCCGGAGCCCCCTCAGGGTCTTGCTGGCACCCTTTATATCACGGGGGTGACAATAACATGGGGAAAACCCACGTGGAACCCCTGATTCCCGAGGCCTCCGCATCCCCCGCCCTTTCCCCCTCTAAAACAGCCTCCCCCCGTGAGCACCGGGTTTTCTCAGCCCCGGAAGGGCCAAAAAAACCCCCCCCCCGAGCTTGCAGCAGAAAGGTCCTCCTTTCTGGATGAACCTTGCGGCTTTAAAAGTCTCTTTAGACTCAGGGGCTTCAGAAAACCACCTTGCGCGGTCCTGCCAGATCTTTTCCCCCGGTCCTCCAAAGTAGGCCAAAAAGCGGCTTTTTCCTGTCCCCCCGGCCTAGCTGAGAAAAGGACCGGGGGTTGTTTGCTCACTCTTTCCCAGCAACTCACTCCCTCCCTGGGGAGGAGGGGCAGGGACCAGGCGGGGGGGAACAAAACACACACAAACCCGCCAGCAGCAGCCACAAGCTCCCGCCCCCCCAGATCACACCCACAATTTATTGGGTGCACCCGAAAAAGAGCTGGGACTCAATATTTGCTGGTGGGGTCACTGTGTACTAAATTTCTTATCCCTTTTTACTGAAACCCGAGTTTTCATCCTTAATTTTCCCCAGAGCTGCACTCACTATTCGCTGGTGCATTTACTGTACATACATTACTTTTCCTTTTAAATGATCCTGGGGTTACATCCTGTTTATACTCCGAGCTGCGCTCACTATTCCCGCTGGTGGGAGTCACTGTACATACCCTTTCTTTTCCTGTAATGATCCCGGGGTTTTCATCCTGTATTATACTCCAAGCTGCGCTCACTATTTGCTGGTGCAGTCCTGTGTACATACAATACTTATCCGTGAAATAATCTGAATTACATCCGGGATTATAATCCAGAGCTGCCCCTCACTATTCTGCTTTGGTTTCAGTCAAATGTACATACAGTACTTTTCCTTTCAGATCCTGAAATTAGACCTTAATTATCCTCCCGAGCTGCGCTCAATATTCTTGGGTGCAATCCCCTGTACATCATTAAAAATTATCCTGTTTCTGATCCTGAGTTACAAACCCGTTTTATCCTCCGAGCCCGCACTCACTATTCTGCTGGTGCAGTCCCCGGGACTTTAAAATTTCTTTCCTGTAAGATCCCGAGTTAATCCGTATTATCCTGCAGAGCTGAGAACTTTTCCAGACAATTGCTCAAGAGGTAATTGTGAGAAGGGAAAGAAAGGTGAACAACTGTCTATCATAAGTGTTGAACCTGCTGATCCACAGCCAAGAGTTCCTTTGATTATTCCAGTGTCGGTGCACTACTCCTCCCCTAACCCAAACTGGTCGGTCTGGGCATCCATTAAAAACCCCCTTCCCAAATGTAACGTGTTTACACCTGCCCCCCGTCACCACCTACCTCTGCCCGGGGCATCCCCCCCCAGGTCATGGCGTATTGTAACAAAATTTTTATCTCCCGTACCCCGTCCCCTTTTTTTTCCCCCCCAGGGCCGTGGTTTCGCGAGGGGGCGGGCGGGCCATTAAAAGCCCTTTGTCTCTGTCTGTGACTTTGAATTCATGAAGTGATAGAATTGGCCGCGCTTATCTGAAATCCGGCATGAATGTCACCTGCCGGCATCATGTAGACCCCACGCGGAGGTCAATCTGCGACAATTTGTTTGCTGATGATGTTGTCTATTACACTCCTCGCTGACGAGCCGCTACATTGGGGTCCTTAAACCCCTTGTTCGGGGTCCCAGAAATCGCTGCCACTTTCCCCCGACGTAATTCATTTCTAGGGGCCCTTTTTCCAAAATGCCAGTTTGTGGGAAAACAAGTGCAAAATAATTTGAGCTGCCCTGGGGGGAAACGTTCGCTCCTCCGCTCTCCAGTCCCAGGATTTTTTTTTTTTCCCGCTTTTTAAAATTTTTTTACTTTGGTGGAAGAAGAAGAAAAGAAGAGAAAAGAAGAAGAAAAAAGAAGAAGGGAAAAGAGAAAAAAGAAGAATGACGCTTAACCCCTTTAAAACACCCCGACCTAAAAAAACCCCCTTTAAAAGGGGGTTTTTTCAAATACGAAATATTATAGTTTAAAATGTGGGGGCCAAAAAAACTAGGGGTGTAAAATCCTTGGTTAAATATTGGCCCAAAATGCTACGGCTTTAGAGAAAAGGGCCCGGTTTACAAGTTTTAGAACCCGTGTTTGTTTACTGTCCCCCGGGAAACATTCTGTCCCGCCCAAAGGTTTATGCAAATGCAAAAAAAAGGAGTGAAGAGGAGGGGCAGGGATGTGTGAAAGGCCGGCACAGAGGAGAAGCAGTGAGAGGACAAAGCAGGGGGGTTTTTGTTTTATTTTGGGAAAGACATGCAGGGACAAGAGGCAGTGAAGACGGGGGAGGGTGTATTGACAAACCCCGGGATGTGTGTATAGGGAGCCAAAGGGATGGTGTAAAGGTTAGCCACAGGGGAAGGAGGGAGGCAGTGGGAAAGAGGGGTACAAAAACACCAAAAACCCCACCCCGGGATGTCCCCTCACTGCTTCTCCCCCTTGCCTGCCAATACACACATCTCCGCCCCCCTCTTCCCCTTTCCTTTCCTTTTTCATGTGCACGGGGCCCCGGGCAGGCAAATGCTTCCCTGAAACCCGTAAACAAACACCGTTGCAAAACAACATGTAAAACCCGCCCGTTCTCTAAAAAACCCTAGGGACTTTGCCAAAGTAACCCAAAAGGGGTACAACCTTTTGATTTTTTTGGGCCCCATATTTTCAACTATGATTTTTCGTATTTAACACCCCTTTTTTAAAACCGGCCCCAAATTTTTTTAGTCTACCCTCTCCGCCTTCCCCCCCCGGGGACCCCAGCTGGGATGAGGCGCGATTTAGGGGGAGGGTTTGTAGTTTTGTTTTTAATTTTTAAGTTTATGTTATACAAAAAAAAAACTCTTGGTGTTTTTTAAAACCCAAATTTTTTTTTAAAACCTTTTTCATACTAAAAAAAAAAACATTAAATTTTAAATTTTTATAAGGTTTTTTAAAAACCCTGTGAAATCTGTAATTTTGTGTAGGGGGAATTTTTCTTTGTGTACAATGAAATTTTTTTTTATTTAAAATCCTGACGGGCCCGGGGCATAATAAAATGGCCCAAAGAAAGGGCAAAATAAGCTTGTTTTTTTGTGGGGGCAAAGATTTTTGCTTTTAACCCCCTCCCTGACGCTGGCAATAAAAAATTTTGGGTCTAAGGGAAGGGGCCCTTGGAAAGGCTTTTTTTTTGCAGGATAAGATGTATTTTTTTAACCCCCCCCTGAAAACTGGCAATAAAAAATGGCCCTAAGAATCATTTTTAGGGCTTGTTTTTGCAGGATAAGGGTGTACTTTTTTAACCCCCCTTCCGCAGCTTCAAAATAATAAAGGCTATAAGAAGGTCCCTATGAGGGCTTTTTTTTTTTGAGGGGGAAATGTTTCTTTTTTTAAAAATTTTCCCTCCCCCCCCCCCCCCCAAAAAAGGGGGGGGGGTTATAAAAAATATGGCTCCTTTAAAAAGGTCAAATGAGGGCTTGGTTTTTTTCAGGATAAATTCACTTTTTAAACCCTTTTTCCCCACAAGAGTTATAATAATTTTGGCTCTAAGAAGGGCAAAATGAGGGGTTGTTTTTTGCGGGGTCAAGAGAACTTTTTTTAAACCCCCTTTCCCCTTCAGCTGGTTTAAAAAAATATTTGGGTTTTAAAAAAGGTTTAAAAATGGGGGTTGTTTTTGTTTGCGGAGCAAGATTTTCTTTTTTAACCCCCTTTATGACAGGTTTGGGTTTAAAATAATATGGGGTTTTAAGGGGAAAGGGCCCTTTGAAGGGTTGGTTTTTTTCCGGGGGAAGATGGTTTCTTTTTAACCCCCTTTCCCGACAAACTGGGTTTTAATAATTTTGACTCTTTTGAAGGTATATGATGCTTGTTTTTTGCGGGGCAAGATGTACTTTTTAACACCTTCCTTGCAGCTGGTTATATTAATATGGCTCTAAAAAGGTCATATGAAGGGGGGTTTTTTTTTGGGGCAAAAATTCCTTTTTAAACCCTTTCCTCTCACAGCTGGTTATAATAATATGGCTCTAAGAAGGTCATATGAGGGCTTGTTTTTTGTGGGACAAGATGTGCTTTTTAACCCCTTCCTGACAGCTGGTTATAATAATATGGCTCTAAGAAGGTCATATGAAGGTTTGTTTTTTGCGGGACAAGATGTACTTTCCTAAACCCCCTTTCCCGAATCCGGGTTTTAATAAAAAGACTTTAAAAAAGGTTTTTTTTTTTTTTTCTTTTTTTTTATTTGAGGGCTTGTTTCTTTCAGGGGAAGAAGTTCTTTTTTTACTCCCCTTTCCCCGGCAGCTGGTTATAATAATATGGCTCTAAGAATTACATATGAAGGTTTGTTTTATTTGCGGGACAAGATGTACTTTTTAACACCTTCCTTGCAGCTGGTTATATTAATATGGCTCTAAAAAGGTCATATGAGGGCTTGTTTTTTGAGGGGCAAGATTCACTTTTTAACCCTTTCCTCTCACAGCTGGTTATAATAATATGGCTCTAAGAAGGTCATATGAGGGCTTGTTTTTTGTGGGGCAAGATGTACTTTTTAACCCCTTCCTTGCAGCTGGTTATAATAATATGGCTGTAAGAAGGTTAAATGAGGGCTTGTTTTTGTTTGCGGAGCAAGATTTTAAAAATTTTAACCCCCTTTTTGACAGCTGGTTTTTTTAAAAAATAGGCCTTTAAAAAACGTATTAGGGGTTGTTTTTTTTTGGGCAAATGTGGGTTTTTAACCCCCTTCCTTACAGCCCGGGGTTTTAATTTAAAATGGGTTTAAAAAAGGGCATATGAGGCTTGTTTTTGGGGGGGCAAGTGTTAAAAATTTTTTAAACCCCTTCCTGACGGTTGGTTTTAATTTAAAATGGGGTCAAAAAGGAAAATGATGCTTTTTTTTTGCGGGGCAAGAATTTTACCTTTTTTTTAAACCCCCTTTCCCACAAACCCGGTTTTTTAATTTAAAATACTTTTTAAAAAGGTCAAATTTTGGGCTTGTTTTTTTCAGGGGAAAATGTTTTAAATTTTTTTACCCCTTTCCCGGGAGCGGTTATTAATAATAAGGCCCCTAAGAATGACAATGAAGGTTTGTTTTTTTTGCGGGACAAGATGGACTTTTTAAAAACCCACCTTTTCCCGCTGGTTATTTTTAATATGGCCTAAAAAGGTATATGAGGGGTTGTTTTTTTGAGGGGGAAAAGTAAATTTTTTTAAACCCTTTTTCCCCACACGGTTATTAAAATATGGTCTAAGAAGGGGTTGATATGAGGGCTTGTTTTTTGCGGGGCAAGATGTACTTTTTAACCCCTTCCTGGCAGCTGGTTATAATAATATGGCTGTTTAAAGGAAAGGGTTTAAAAAAAAATTTAGGGCTTTTTTTTGGGTTTTCGGAAACAAAGATATACTTTTTAACCCCCTTTATGACGCTTTTTTAATTTAAAATGGCTCTAAGAAGGTCAAAATGAGGGGCTTGTTTTTTGGGGGACAAGATGTGCTTTTTTTTAAACCCCCTTTCCCGACAGCTTTTTATTGTAATAGGGTTTTTAAAAAGGTTTATATGAGGGCTTGTTTTTTTTCGGGGGAATTTTGTACTTTTTAACCCCTTCCTGACAGCTGGTTATAATAATATGGCTCTAAGAAGTTCATATGAAGGTTTTTTTTTTTATTTTTCGGACAAGGTTTTACTTTTTTTAAAACCCTTCCTTGCAGCTGGTTTTTTTATTTTTAATTTTGGCCCCTAAAAAGGTCATTTGAGGGGTTGTTTTTTAGGGGGCAAGATGTTCTTTTTAACCCTTTTTCCCCCAGCTGGGGGTTTTTTTTTTAAAAAAAATTAAAGGCCCCTTTTGGGAAGGGCAAAGAGGGCTTGTTGTTTTGGGAGGATAAATTCACTTTTTTAAACCCTTTTTCCCCTTTACAGCTGGTTATAAAATATGGGCCCCCTAAGAAGGTCCCTATGAGGGGGTTGGGTTTTTTTCGGGGGAAAAATGTAAATTTTTAACCCCTTCCTTGGCAGCTGGTTTTTAATAAAATGGGTGTAAGAAGGTTTTTTAAAAGAGGGCTTGTTTTTTTTTTCGGAGCAAAATATACTTTTTAACCCCCTTTAATGACAGCTTTGGGTTTTTAATAATAAAGGGGTCTAAGAAAGGGCTATGAGGGGTTTGTTTTTTGTGGGGGCAAGAGGGCCCCTTTTAAACCCCTTTCCCGACAGCTGGTTTTTAATAAAATGGGGTTTTTAAAAAGGTTTTATTTAGGGCTTTTTTTTTTTGCGGGGCAAGATGTACTTTTTAACCCCTTCCTGACAGCTGGTTATAATAATATGGCTCTAAGAAGGTCATATGAGGGCTTGTTTTTTGCGGGGCAAGATGTACTTTCTAACCCCTTCCTGACATCCGGTTATAATAATATGACTTTAAGAAGGTCATATGAGGGCATGTTTTTTGCAGGGCAAAAATGTACCCTTTTGACCCCTTTTCCCGGGGCTGGGTTTAAAATAAGGGGGGGGGGTTTGGCTCTAAAAAATGACATATGAAGGTTTGTTTTTTTTTTGCGGGGCAAAAAGTACTTTTTTTAACCCCCTTCCTTTTCAGGTTTGGGTTTTTAAAATTTAAAATGGCTCTTTTAAAAAGGGGCATATTTAGGGCTTTTTTTTTGAGGGCAAGATTTAAATTTTTTAAACCCTTTTTCCCCAAAAGCTGGTTATAAAAAATATGGCTCTAAAAGGGCAAATGAGGGGTTGTTGTTTTTGCAGGGGAAAAAGAATTTTCCCCTTTTTAAACCCTTTTCCCCTCACAGCGGGGTTTTAAAAATATGGGCCCAAGAATGTCATAGAGGGCTTTTTTTTTGGGGGCAAAATGAAATTTTCCCCCCCTTCCTTGCAGCTGATTATAATAATATGGCTGTAAGAAGGTTAAATGAGGGCTTGTTTTTGTTTGCGGAGCAAGATATACTTTTTAACCCCTTTTATGGGAAAAATGGTTATAATTTAAAATTTTGGCCCCTAAAAAAAGGTCATATTTAGGGCCCCTTTTTTTTTGGGAAAAAAGATGTTTTTCCCTTTTTTAAAAACCCTTTCCCGACAAAACTTTGGGTTTTAGTAATAGGCTCTAAGGGAAAGGGCCAATTAAAGAAGGTTTGTTTTTTTTTTGCGGGGCAAGAATTTTTCTTTTTTTTTTTAAACCCCCTTTCCTTGACAGCCCAAAGATCATAATATGTTTTTAAAATTTTTTTTCCTCCTCGCCTTTCCAAAAGGGGGGGGGGGGGCCCCCTAACTATTTTTTATTTCCTTTTTTCATAGTCCTTAAAGATTCATTTTTTTTTGCGGGAAAAATTAATTTTTTTAAACCCTCTCCTGACAGACCGTTATAATAATATAGCTCTAAGATTTTTTTCTTCCTTGTCTTCTTAAAAGCCAAATTTTTTTGTTTTTTTTGGGGGGTTTTTTTTTTTTTGGGGGGGGGGGGTTTTTTTGTTTTTGGTTGGGGTTTTTTTTTTTTGGGGGTTTTTTTGGTTTTTGGGGGGGGGGTTGGGGTTTTTTGGGGTTTTTTTTTTTTTGGGTTTTTTTGGGGGAAAATTTTTTTATTTTTGGGGGGGTTTTGGGGTTTTTTTTTTTTTTTGGGTTTGGGGGGGTTTGGGGGGAAAATTTAAATAATTGGGGGGGATTTTTTGGGAAGGGGTTTTTTTGGTGGGGTTAAAACATTTGGGTTCAAAAAAAAAATTCCCCTTTTTATGATTAAAGGTGCGCAAAACGTTTTTTTTCAGGTCAATACACTTCTGGTGATACCAAATATGTACAATTTTCAACATGTTCTAGTACATAAAGAAAATAAAGAAATCTATAAAGAAATAAAACCATTTTCTATTTTTTTTTGATTAATTTAGCATTTTCTTTGTTTTTTTCCCACCCCATGGGGCCTTTGGGGAGAGGGGGCCCCATTTTTGGGGGGGGTCAATGTTAGTTTTTTTTTTGGGTCCTTTAAAAGGGAAAAATGAAAACTTTTTGGGGAAAAAAAAAAATTTTTTTTTTTTTTTTTTTTTTTTTTAAATTTTTTCCCAAAGTTTTGGGATTTTGAATTTTTCCAAAAAAACCCATTAAAATTTTGGGTTTGGAAGCTAGTAGGGAGATGTCCCTACTAAATTTCCTTAAATAGAAACTAACCCTAAAACCATCAAGCTGGCACCCAAAAAGAACCTTGGGAAAAAAACCAGCACTTACAAAATGACACGAAGGGTCATTAGGCCCCCGGGCCCCGGCCCCTAAAAAAAACCCAAATGGAAACCCCCCCGGTTGGGGGGTTGAGTGGATCAAAGCCTCACATTTTTTAACATTTAGGTGCCCTAGAAATTTACCGCAGCACCCTTTAAAAGGTTTACGCCCGGGTGGGAAAAAAATTTTTACTCTCCAACTTGGGTTTTTGTTTTTTGGGTAGGAGCTCATTGTTCACCTTACTTGACTGCTGAGTCCATCATCTGTTTCTTTCCATACTTTTTCCCTCCTTGGGCTGTGTTTTCTGGTCTGTCTTGGGCTTACATTTTCCCCTGTCTGGACTTTTTCAAACTGGGCATTTTAAATATCCTAAAGAGCATCTTTGGTGCCTTTTTTTTTTTCTTTAGGCTTGGAAATTTTTCCCCCAAGGGAACAGAGGAAAACCCCCGGTGGGCCCCCTGTCAAGGAAAATCAAGGAATTTTTTTTAAACTGGGAAATACATTCTTGGGGGAGGGGAAAGACCCGAAGGAAAAAAGAAGGCCAAAAAACAAAGGGAGAGTCTAAGGGGCCTATACCGAGTGGGCCCCAAGAATCAACTGCACAGGCGGACCTCCAGGATGGAATTTCACTGGTTGGTCCTATGCAACCCAGTCCAACACTTACTTACTAGAAATGCTGGTTTGCCAGTTAAAAGTTACCCTGCAGCCAACATGTCGGCTGGGAACGAGTGGCGCCTCATTCCACATGTCGGACTGCAGGACGACTCATACTACCAGAGGCCCACTCCCCGGCCCGGGTTGCGCTCCCACCCCTCTCCGGTCGGCCATTGCGAGCGTCCCCAATTCCTTGGGCGAGCGCGCCCTGGCTCATTGAGACCTAAAGTGCTAGCGGGGGCCCGGTAAAATTTTTTTATTGCCGGGGGGGTGCTGACTTATAAGTCAAAAAGAAAAAATTTGGGGGACCCCTATTAATCTAAATAAATTTTTTTGTTCTAAATATTTGGGTGTTTTCAACAGCCAAACAATTTGATATATTTTAATTTAAATAATATTCAAAATTTTGTGGGTTTGTACAAAAACCTCATTTCAAATCCGGGAAAAATTACTGGTCCAAAAGTTATTTTAAAATATCACATTTTAAAAAGGCTGTTGCAAACCCCCCCAAAATTTTGAAAATAAAAATGATTAAGAAATTTAAAAGGGGTTTCCCCAAACTTTTTTATAAAACTGTATATCCAGGACGCTTCCACCACTTCCCTGCGGGTTATAGGACCTTTTTGCCTACAGTTTAAAAACCCTTCCAGACAGTTATTGCCATATTGTTTTATAGTACCCTCTTGCCTTTCCCTTCCTTTTCTTCCTAAACGATTTTTGTACACCTCAACCCCGGGGCCAAACCCCTGCCCTGCAAGTAACCCAGGGGTAGCGACCTTGGGGGTTCGCCTTTTTCACAGCAAGTTTCCCACCCGGGTTTGCGGGGGGCTCTGGTGGAAACCCGGGGGGCCCTTTAGACCAAACTCCCAGGTTTGGAAAAATTTTAAAACCCCTCGCCTGCAGTGGGCCCCGTGGGTCCACTACTCCAGTCCCCTACTTGTTTTATTGGGGGTTTAAAATTTTCCAGATGTTTTTCCGGGCCCATTTATCCCCTTTACTCTGAGTCCTAGCTTTGATTCTGTAGCGATGCTAATTGGCACAGGATTATAGTCGGAACATTGTAACAAATGATAACCGACCCAAGAGTCGCATGCAAAAATTATTTCAAGGGGGTGGGGTTTAAAGGGAAGCACGTGGGGCCATTAACGTTGGGCTGCAGATACCACACAGGCCCTGGCAAAAATACACATGTAAGGGAGAAAACCATTTAAAAATTTCAATTCGGAAGCAAGGCTATGGCAAGATAACTGACCCCGACAAAATCTTAGTAATCTTAGTAATCTTAGGAAGTCAATCATTTGTTTTTTTAAACAGTATGGAATCAAGTTTTAACATTTTCATTGTGAGTACTGGACAAAATTTTTTTTAAAAGGGTTTTCCTTTACCCTGGGGTTTTTTCACTGACCCAAAAACACCTTTTCATTTATGGGATCCTGTATTTTTTTCCCCCCCGGGGGTTTCCCCGGGGGGGGGGGGGGGTGGGGGTTTTTCAGTGATTTTGCAAATTGCCCCGTAATCCCCCAGCTCTTCCCTTACGACTGGCCCTTAAGAAACGTAATATAATCCCATAGTGCAGAGAGCTTCAAAAACCAAAGTAAACAAGTAATTAAACACCCTTTTTTTGTTAAAAGATAAAAACAATTGTTCTCAAGCTTCCGGGCGTCCTCTTTGCCCACCGGGGGGACCCTCACTCCCTGCTCCCAGAAAGGGCAAAGAGCAGAGAAAAGGGAGAGGGGGGATGGTTTTAAAAAGAGAATCCGGTTTTGCAGATAAAATCCTTCCCTTTTTCGTTACAGAAAACACATTTTGTTTTTCAAGCTGTAGGGGTCCTGTTTTGCCCCAAATTTATGGGGGCTCACTCCCTGCTCTTTATATAAACAAAGAGGGAAGGGGAAGGGGGGGGGCAGGATGGTAAAACCCGGGGAAACCTGTGTGCATTCAGAGCCGATAAAATTTTTTCTTTTTCCCCTTTATCAAAGGGGGGCAAACAAAAGGCATGTATTTGGAAAAAGTCTTGCTTTAACGTTACCTACATATTCAAAGTTAGTCTTTGTAGCAAAAACATTTCCCCTTTTAAACTTCAGTTACAAAAATTTTATTTTATTTCATTTTACCTTGGCCCCCACTTTCTCTTCCCAATACCCAAAACCCCCTGACCTACTAAATGTCCCTAAACTGCGAATTACCCTAATATATAAGGTGATGCAAAACAGAACCTGGGAAAGGACAGCACTGACAAGTAACACAGAGCAACTTAAGCAGAACTAAAAACATAAGAGCAATAACTTGGTAAACTAAGCAGATTCATAGATACAATCACTAGAACTAGGCCAAGCAGAGCAGAACTGAATCCACAGAAGATACTAAATCACTGGAACAGGATACTAGCAGATTTACCTACTTATGCTGTTGTTTTAGGCTATTATTATTAGATATTTTGCTACGTGACCCTACAAATTCTAGTTATGCCCCTGAACTTCCTGTCTCTGGAGAGCCCGGCTGTATAATGGCTGCCTGGACCTATATAGTCAATGGCTGGTTAGCAACCCGTTAATTTTAGGACTGACAACATCTTTAAGACATTCTGTAACAGGTTTTGAATCAGAGAAACTTTTTAACCTCAAGTTTGTGAATCTGCTATTTGTCTAAGCATGTCTGCTACTTAGGAAAAAATGTTTGAGGTTCTTAGTTCACATTTTTGATCAAAACTGCTTAAGCTCACCTCCCATTCTTCAAGGGGACCTCAAATACAGGTGGGAACCTACACTAAAGTTGCCTCTCTCTAGGGCCTGTTCAGACCTCCATACCTCAGGGAGTGAAGGCTCCAGCTACATGATACACTGCACTGATATAAAAACCTGTGAAGCACTTTTGATCAAAAATGTAAACTAAGAACCTCAAACATTTTTCTTGTATCCTAAGTCGAAAATTTTTTTTTTTTTTTCAAAAATTCCTAAGTGGCTTTTGATAGTTTTTTAGTTAATAGTGTGCTGCTGATATTGGAATGTGTATGTATATTACAGCCACACCAGTGTGCACTTATGCTCATTTTTTTCTAAAAAGTTTTTTTGGATTTGCAAAACCAAATATTGAAATATTAATTACCTGGATTGTCCGTATGGGGAGTAGCTGCCTCCTTGTTGGTTTTTCGCACTCCACCCACCTTCATAGGTTTTTAAATCAATGCAGAGTACCTTATAGCAGGTGTCTTCACTCCCTGAAGTATGGAGGTCTGAACAGGCCCTAAAGAGAGGTAATGTTAGTGTAGGAAGCCACCTGCATTTGAGGTCCCCTTGAAGTTTGGGAGGCGAGCTTAAGCAATTTTGATCAAAAATGTGAACTAAGAACCTCAAAAATGTTTCATGTAGCAGAAATGCTTTTTCAAAAATTCCTATGTCCTTTTTGATAGATTTTTAGTGCTAGTAGTGTGCTACTGATATTAGAATGTGTATGTATATTGCTGCCACACCAGTGTGCACCTATGCTCATTTTTTTTTCAAAAAAGTTTTTGGGATGTGCAGAACCAAATATTGAAATATTTTCTGCTACTTTTCTAACATAAGAGGTGACATCAATGTATGTGACATCAGAAAGCTAATAGGTTTCCATATGGCGACTGTCTGCTGGGTCTCAAGATGGATGGATTTCCAGTCAGATCAAAGTGAAATTGATGTTTAAACATCGCAATTTCCTCCTACATTTTTATAGTTCTGGAAGTCAAGTGGTGGTTGTCAGTATATCAGTTGATGTGGTCCTCATGAAAACTGAAAGGTTGTCAAATGATCAACAGCAAACAAAACCTCAGCTGTCACACAATGACAAGAATGTATTTCCAGAAGGGGCCATGGTTGTCATGATGCCCCCGTTGTATCAGACATACATAGGCTCCATACAGAGGGGTCTGGCCCAACTCATTAGTTACCCACATTCTTCCGCTATTCTACTGGATACAAACATGAGTCAATGTTTCCATCAATGCACAGCGCAATATGTTCTGGTGTTGGCTTTTTTTTGCAACCTACTTGTCCAAGTCACAGGGGTGGCGGGCACCGCTGCTCCCCGCGGCCGCCCCCCTGCCCGCACGGGGTCCGGAGTGGTGCTGTTGCCGCCCGCGGACCATCCGTGCGGTCCCGGGGTCCCGGCGCTCGCTCACTTACCCCGTCCACGGCACACTGTGAAACGCGCTCCTTGCCTGTCCCGGCCGCCGCGCTCGTGCGACAGCATCTCTGGATTTAAAGGACCCAGCGTCCCGATAATTGGGTCTATATTTTCGGGCTCTGGTTCTATTTAAGGAATACGCCCCCATCACTTCCTGCAGTTTCGTTGTGTGCGTCCGTGTGTTTAGAAGAGTTTAGAATCTGATTGAAATTACCCGTGTACCAGTCCCTTGCTTACATTTCCTGACCTTGCCTGTATGTCACCCTGCCCGACCTTCTTCCTGTCTCTTACCATGAACCTCTGCCGCATGCCCTGCCTGGTCCCCCGACGTACGCCTCGCATATCAGTCACGATTCTGTACCAGCCCGTACCGCCGGCCGCCACGCAAGCAAGTCACGTCAAGGGTATGCGACCTGGTAGCCCAACCCGCAGCAAGCCCATCCCTTCTTTGCGGCGGGCTGCGTAGTGAATACCGGGGGCTACGTTAGACTCCGCTCCCTGTTGCGTGCTGAATCTATCATCGCTTTATTGTTGCCCAGTCGAATGCAGCCTCTTTCATCACAGTACGAACTGGCCATGGATTCCGTCCTATGGTAACCTCTGCCCGATCTCCTGGAATGACACGACAGCAGAGCCAACGAAGTAGACCCAGCTAGCTGTTATGATGGCAGAACCTTGGCGGCCCGTCTACCTCTCACCAGCTTCCGCCGCCCTCACCTACAGCTTGTTGCTTCCGGCATCCATTGTCTCTCCTGCGCCAGCTTCTGGACCCGCTCTCACCTGCCGCTCCCCTCACGCTACGATGGAGACCCCAAGAAATGCCGTGGGTTATCATCAGCCATGCTCCATCCACCTCTCGAAGTGAGGTGCCATCAATTCCCTACAGAGCGTGCCAAGGTGGCCTTCATTATCAGTCACTTGTCTGGAGAATCCTGGCTGGGCTATGCCACTATAGGATCACAAGGGATCCTCTGACACCAGCTTACCTCCAAGACGTTCCTCCGGGGGTTCCGCATGGTCTTTTTGAGGAACCAGCCGTACTTCTTTGGACGCCGCAGCAATGGCTCCGGCTGCGTCAGGGCGGTCACCACGATCGTTCAGTATTCATGCATTTTTCGCACTCACCGCCGCTTCCGAGCTGGACAGGAATAAGGTTTGGTGACGAAGCTTTGGTGGCAACATTCTGGCAAGTGATCACTCGGGTACTGAATCAGGATGTAGCTCGCCGCTCGGGATCTACCCATCTGCTTTTGGATGAACTACTCCATTTAGCCACCCAAGTGTATATTCGTTTCACCAAAAGTCAACAAGCTCCGTCTCAATGGGAGGCCGTCCCCGTCACGCCGTTTACCCGCTTCGCCACCCACTTTTATATCACAGCAGCCACACTCCTCCTCCACCGATGCTCTCCGTAGAAGAACCTATGCAGGTTGAGAGAGCCCACCTGTCCAGGAGGAGACGTTCACAGCAACGCCTGAAGCAGCGTGTTTCTATTGTGGCGGTTCTGGCACATTTATATTGTGTTGACTGTCCGTTCCCCGTAACTTCCCACACCTATGGCTCATAGGAAGAGAGCCACCCGAGCCACTAGGTTTTCAGAGTGGCCTCTTCCCGTCTGACCATGACCGTATATATGTGCCTTTTCTCTGGACAGCAACCTATTCAGGCCATCGCCTTTATAGATTCAGGATCTGCAGGAACTTCATAAGCCAGCAAACTTGTGACCAAAGGGTTTCGTCGCCCAGTGATTCCACTACAAAACCTGATTTGTCTCGTCGTGTCCAGTGGCGAAAGTCTTCTAAGGGACGCTATCCGCTTCCGTACTTCCCCCCTCAACTTGCAGAATGGGGCACTTCACAAGGAAAATTTGCAACTAACGTCCTGCCTGCATTCCTCGTCTGAAATCTCTTCTGGGCCTCCCATGGATGCAGGACGCATAACCCTGACTTGGAGCACAGGTGGGAAGTCATGCGTTGGGTCCTGTGTGTCAGCTTGCTTTTGCCTGTCCAAAGCACAACTTGCTTCCTTCAGTCGCCCCCCTGAAATCTAACCAAGCCTCCACCAGGGCTACCAACGCCACACTGGGACTTGCTGACATCTTATTTTCGAAAGACAGGCCGAAACGCATTCCTCCACAACGGGCCTATGATTGTCCCCATTGATCTGCAACCTGGCTGTACCTCCTTCCCCAGGGGCCCCGTGTCCTATCCCCTCTCCATCCCGGAGACCAAGGCAATGTCTGAGTACATCATGGAAACCTCCGAAAAGGCTTCATGTTTTGTAAGTCCTCGTCTCAGCATGGAGCTGGAGCATTCGTTTTTCGTGAAGAAAAAAGAACGTCTTCTCCGGCCATGCTATCCGACTATGCCGGGTTGCTTAAACTAAAATCTACAGTAAGAAAAATAGCTACCCTCTGCCCATTATGAACTCTGAACTTCGACCCCTGTGCTGGCGCCACAAATAATCTTTTCCAAGTTGAATCTACTCGTGCTTTATAACTTAGATCCGCATCATCGATGAAGGCTATGAATGGATAAACGGGTTTAATACGCGGGATGGCCACTTTTATTATTCTGGTTATGCCATTCGGTCTCTGCAACGCCCCTGCTGTGTTTTCAGAACTTTGTCAATGAGGTCTTTTCGGGACCTACCTACGTCTGGTGATTGTTTTATCTTGCACGGTATTCTAATTTTTTTTCCCCTGGATCTCGAACTCCATTCGCCACCCACGTCCGCAAGGTCTTCAGGCGACTCAAGCACCCATCAGCTTTTTTGCCAAACCAGAGAAGTGCCCTCTTTGAACATACCAAGCTTACCCTTCTTAGTACAATCTTCTCTGATAAGGTTCTCCGGATGGATCCTTCCAAACTCTCCGCAGTGTTTTACAGGTGGACCAACACCGGTGGGCCTTCGGGCCATTCAACGATTTTTGGGGTTTCGCCATTATTAATAGATAATTTTTTTATTCCCCACACTTCCTCTACACTTGGTTTGGAGCTCCCTTGGTGGCTCTAAACTAAGAAAAACGCCAATCCAAAAACCAGGCCCCCAGAAGCACAAGAAGCCTTCAACCGCTCAAAGCTGCAAGTCGCGTCGCTCGGTCCTGTCTAAAACCAAGACCCTAACCGCCCTTTTATTCTGGAAGTAGGATTCTTCTTCTGTCATGCCGGCGCTGTCCTCCCTGCAGAAATCCTCGCTCTGGTAAACTAACTACTTGCAGTTTTAAATTTTTTTTTTTTTTTTTTTTTTATCCTCGCAAAACTTTCACTCCTGCTGTAGAAGAATTATACCATTGGTGATCGCGAGATACTGGCCAAAAAGAGCTGCCCTTAAAGAATGGCTGTCACCTGCTGGAAAGGGGGCTCGCGACCCTATTGACATTCTTCACGGACCACAAGAACCATCCTATATCGCAGTCGGCTCAACGCCTGAACCCCGACAAGCCAGATGGTCACATCTTCTTTGCCCGTTCTTGAACGTCCGTCTACATTTCGGCCCGGCCGAAGAAAAACGTCAGAAGCCGACGCTCTATCGCATTCTTCGATACGGTTGGGGGTCATGAAGCCTCCTCCCCAGCACAATTGTCCCCCAGAGCGACACGTGGCACTGCTGCCCCAGTAGGATCTCCCAACACATACCTCCCGGGAAGACGTATCTGTCTTCCTGCTTGCGGCCTAGAATGCTGATGGTAGGAACACTCTTCTCATACAGCTGGCTCCAGGAGTCCATAGGTCGCTAACAAACAGGTCTCCCGATTATTCATACAGTTGGCCCCCCTCGCTCCAAGAAGTCAGGGACTTTGTTCTAGCCACGCACCTCCTGTGCCCACAATAAGGTCCCTCGCTCTAACACCCGCGGGGCCCTTCTTCAGCCTCTCCCTGTACCGAAAAAACCCAGAACCCATGTGGCCATGTATATTTTGTTACATGATCTCCCGCCCTCATCTGGAAACACGGGTCATCTGGTAGTGACCCGACCATTTTTCAAAGATTGCTCCAATTATCCCTCGGCCCTGACCTGTGTTACCCTCTTGCACCCCATCTTGGCCCAACATTTTTTCCGTCATATTTTCCGTTTGCAACGGTCTCTCCTTTGCAATATTGTGTCTCTGAACAGTGGAGTCTCATTTATTGCTAAGAGTTTTGGCGGGCTCTGTCTGGCCAATTACAGGATTCAACTAGTACTTTTCCTAACGAGGCCGATACGCACCTCAAACTAATGGGCAGGTGAGGAGTGATAACCAGTTGTTTGGGTACCTACCTGCGTCATTTTGTGGTCCCTCGGCCAGAGATAAACTGGTCTGATTCTTCTCCTGCCTGGGCAGAGTTTACCTATAACCTCTTAGATCTTGATCCGCTGGGGCCTCCTGCCTTTTTTGCGACTTGGGTTACATCCCCGCCCGCCGCTCCCTCTAGCTACCTCCGTATCATGTCCGTCCCTGGGACATCAAGAGGACATCAAGGCTCTCTGCAGCTCAACACGATAGGAGCCCAGGCTACCGCTTCTGCTCGCACCAAATAGTCCCATCTAGACAAGTACCAAGGCCCTCACCCCTACTTTGAGCCAGGTGATATGGTTTGGTTGTCTACCAATACATCCTGCGTCAAGGTGCCCAGAAACAAGTTTAGGCCCTAAATTACGTGGGTCGTCTGAGTGATTCGGCGACTAACCCAGAATCTTACAAGCTTTCGCTTGCCATCCTACCCTGCTATCCGAACGCCTTTCCATGTCTCTCTCCTCAAGCCGGTCGAGCTGAACGCTTCTCCCGGGGGGCTGTCCCTCACCTTCTGCTGTGGCCAACTCTGATAACATCTTTGAGTCTAAGGGAGGTTCTACGGCTGAGAAGACAGTCAGGGGAAGCGGTTCTTTCTCATTGACTGGAAGAGGTTCGGGCCGGAAGAGCATGCTTGGGAACCTTAGGCCAACCTGACTCCTGAATCTCCTCTCTAGGTTCCAAAAAAAGAGGGGGAGACCTAAAGGGGGGGGGGGGTACTGACACAGGGTCCGGCCGTGGGTGCCCCGCGGCCGCCCTCGACATCCCAATGTTGGTCCCGGGTCCCGGCGCCGGCTCCACTACCCCCGTCCACGCTCCGTGTGAACCTACGCTCCCTGCCTGTTCCGCCGACCAATTATCTGACGCTGGCCTTTAAGTCCAGAGAAAAGCATGTCGCGCGGCGAGCTTAAAGCAGCGGGCTCACTGCGCGACAGTTTTTTCTTCTGGATTAAAGGGCCAGCAATCCCGAAATTGTCTATTATCGGCGCCAGCTGGTTCTATTTAAGGAATACCGCCCTCCAGCACTTCCTGCCAGTTCGTTGTGTTCGTTCCATGTGTTTAGAGAGAAGTTTGAATTCTGTTTGAATTACCCCGTGTACCAGTCCGCTTGCTTACTTTTCCTGACCTTGCCTGTTTGCCGGCATGCCCTGACCTTCCTGCCCGTCTCGATTACCACGAACCTCTGCCACCTGCCCTTGACTTCTTCCTGTCCCCAACTAACGGCCTCCGGATTACGATTCTGTACCACGCATACCTAACTCCGGCCGCCACCGCAAGCAATTCACTTCAGGGGTAGCGACCTGGTAGCCTCACGCCGCAGCAGAGTCCCATCTCGCTTTGCGGCGGCTCTGGTGAATACGTGTCTACTTATACCTCAGCTCCCTGGCGTGGCTTACACCATCGCTTGCGGTGGTCCAGCGAATCCACCTCTGCACACAGTCCACATGCGTTTATGGCCCTTGTAGTCCTTTGATTGACACTCCCTGTAAATTTTTTCCACATCATCAACATTTTTAATTAGCTCTTACCTACAGTTCAAACGATGACAAGCCGCAGAGTATTTCACATGTACAAAAGCAAAACTAGCATTGATCAATTGTAATGTGCACCTTTCTGCGCGCTGATCAAACTAAAAGGCACTACAAAGACTCCACTTCAACAACACAAAGATTTCTTTATGCGGCTACGGTGACATATTTTCCAAGCCTTCACTTCCTTGTCACAGCCTATGTATATATATCTAAAAAAAAAATTCCATAACTTTGGTGTTTTGGATAAGTCAATGTAGTCAATAAGGTTTATTGATATTACCTGTTTCCTGTACAACATAGATCCTCTTTCAAAGCATGTGTGTAAATCTGAGTATTCTATTGATAATTACAAAGTTACATAGATACATTATTCATTTTGGGAAAGGGATAAAAAAAAAACATTGTTTAAAATTTCAACTTTGTCCTCAGGTTGACAGAGAACGGCAAAAACCCCCAAGAGATAGAAGCCAACTCAGCTAATTTCAGGAAAAACTTCCTTCCCGACTCCAATCTGGCAATCAGAATAAAGCCCCGGGCAAAATAAATTAAACCAACCCCTTTTCCAAATCCTGGTCACATAACTTGTTTTATTATTAACGAAATGAAACCAGACCCTTCTCCAAATCCATCACTATAAACTATAATTATTACATCTAAAAAATGTATCCAGACCCCTTCCCCAAATCCTGGTCACTTAAAATTGTTTATTACATCTAGAAAAGTATCCGAACCCCCTTTTCCCCGAATCCCCCTCACTTAACCTGTTAATTTTTACATCTAGAAATGTATCCCGACCCTTCTCCAAATTCCCCGGGCACTATAACTTTTCTATTTTTACATCTAGAAATGTATCCAGACCCTTTTCCAGAATCCAACCCCTATAACCTGTTATATTATTACTCTGAAATGTATCCAGACCCTTCTCCAAATCCTGGGCATATAACTTGTTTAATTTTTTCATCAAATGTATCCAGACCCCTTCTCCCAGAACCGGTCACTATAACTTTTTTAATTATTACATCTAAAATGATTCAGCCCTTCTCCCGAATCCTGGTCATAAATTTTTTTTTAAATTTTTACATCTAGAAATTCTCCCGACCCTTCCCAGAATCCTGGTCACTATATGTGTTAATTATTACATCTAGAAATGTCTCCAACCCTTTTCCAGAATCCCCTCCTTTAACTTTTTATTATTTCATCTAGAAATGTATCAGACCCTTTCCCCAGAATCCCAGTCCTTCCCCTTTATATTTTTACATCTAGAAATTATCCCGACCCCTTCCCAGAATAGGTCCTATAAATTGTTCATTTTTACATCTAGAAATGATCTAGACCTTTCCAGGACCCTGGTTACTATAACTTGTTCTACATTACATCTAGAAATGTATCCCAACCCCTTCTCCAGAATCCCTCACTATAACTTGTTCTATTATTCATCAGAAAATTTTCCAGACCCTTCTCCCGAATCCTAGACACTATAATTTGTTTTAGTATTACACAAAATAGATCCAGACCCTTCTCCAAATCCCGTCACTATAACTTTTTAAAATTATTACATCTAGAAAGTACCAACCCTTCTCCAAATCCTGGGCACCAAAATTTTTTATAATTTCATTAGAAATGATCCAACCCCCCTTTTAGAATCCCGGCACCCAAAATTGTTATATTAAACAGAAATGTATCCAGACTTTCCCAAACCTGGTCACTATAACTTGTTATATTATTACATCTAGAAATGTATCCAACCTTTCTCCGAATCCTGGTCACTTAATTTTTATTATTACACTAGAATGTTCTAGACCCTTCCCCAGAACCCCGGTCACTATAACTTGTTGATTATTAATCTAAAAATGTATCCAGACCCTTTCCCAAATCCCGGTCACTTTTAAATTTTCTATTATTACATCTAGAAATGTAACCAACCTTTCCGGGAACCCTGGCCCCCTATAATTTGCTATATTATTAAAGGGTTCATGGATTTTGGGTTTCCCTTTTCCAGCCAAAAAAAAAAAAGCTTTTATACATATAGTATTTAATGAGTGTAATAATAATAATAAAAATAATAAAAATACAAAAATAAAAATTTTAATATTATTATTTTTATTATTACATATTTTTAATTATTATTATTATTATTATTATATTACCAGTTCCCATCTCGTCTTTGTATGGGACACTTTTTGGCACTCATTAAAACTTATGGAAAAAGTAGGTCAGTGTCCAGTCTATCTTGTAACTTGCCATCTTTCAGGTCCTGGAGATTAGTTTCTATCTGTTATGCATGAAATATGTTACTTCACTAGAATTGTTTTTTCTTTCCTTTGGATATTAATGATAATCATCATTGCTTCGTTTATCTGTGGATCTATAGACAAGATAAGACCAAAGAGGAGACAACAGAAAACAGATAAATATCTATTGATCAAACTGAATCTAATCTGTGTTATTTGACACGTTTCACCTTTTAGGAAACATCAGTTTCATTTTCCCTCAGATGCAAGGGAGAAAAAAGGGTTTTTTTTCCACAATTCATTCATACCCCTGCATCCGCCTTCAGCCTGTTTTCAGAAGGGGGGCGTGTGTGATTTGTTTGAATTGCATATCATGTGCCCCAGGATGACATCACCAGCCTTTCCCCTCTCTCTGCAAAAAAAGGTTTTTTTATGTAAAGCATTGTGATGCGAGAAGTATGTTTTTGCCTCCAGGTAAAAGGGTCAAGGTTCAAGTCCCTACAGAACCAAACCAGTTTTTTGTTTTGTTTTCTCTTTCAATGCACAGCCCTGATTGAGGTTTAATTTTTATTTGTTTCCCCTGTTTGTTTTAATTACTAAGGAAAACAGGGGGGAGGGAATGACGACCTGGGGTTGAAACTTGTCACATGAGTTGTGTGATTACAAGGACACAGAAGGGGAAAGTGACAACACCGGGGGTTGAACACTCGCACAGCAGTGAGTGTTGTTTACTAAGGATTACAGAGGACGGGAGGGAAAAGACGCACGGGGGTTGAACATTGCCGAGTGATTGTGTGAATTATGAGGAGTACAGAGGACAGGATAAAAGACAGACCTGGGGTTGAGCACCGCTTAGCAGAGTGTGTGTGATTAAAAGGGAGTACAAGGACGGGAGAAATGCCAGCACCTGGGGTTTGAGCACTCGCTCAGCAGTGATGTAAAATGATTAGTAAGGATTACAGAGGAAAGGGGTAAATGTACACCGGGGGTTAAACATTCTCAGATGAGTTGTAGATTAGTAGGATTACGAGGGGGGGAAGAATGATAGCACCGGGGGTTGAACACTTGCTCAGCAGTGAGGGTGTGAGTTACAAAGGTTACAGATGACGGGAGAAAGAGTGACGCCCCGGGGGTTTGAACACTCAGTAGCTCCCTGAGAGGAGGGGGTGTCTGAGCTGTCTGACCAGGACGAGGAGCTCTCTACTGGTCGTTCCCGGAACGAGCTTAAACAATGGATCACAAAAAGGGAGGAAAACAAAAGGTGCAGAATTTTTAATAAAAATAAATGGTGAAAATGTTTGTTATTTCATTTACAAGCTTCCCACGTCCACTTTACTTTGTGGCAAAACCCCTTTAATGGAGGATTGGAGGACGCTGGTGATGTGTAATAATAGCGCTCCTGTTCCCTAGTAAGTGGTTCTAGCACCCGGGTAATGATGAAGCCCCTCTTGGACCGATGACACCAAATAGCCTTTAATTTGTTGGGTGAATTATTCCTCTTGTTGTTGGGAAGCATAGAAGAGTCGTTGGGAGACCCCCCCCCGTCGGGAAAAAGGATGGAGCGGCTGGGAAGGGGCCTCGACGCGTCACCTTCCCTTTTTAGTCTCAGTTTGTTTATTTCTATTGTGGTTTTTTTTCACTCAGTTTCCTCACAAACCGCCCGAAGCCTTTTTTTTTAATTGTAAAAAAGAAAAGAACAAAAGTAAAAAAAAAATGCGCGGGAAAATGGAAGAGCCGACAAAATCATTTCATAGGAAAAAAATCACCAAAGGAAAAACTTTTGATCCGAATTTTTTCCAGAAAATATTTTTATCTAGTTCACGGAGGCTTGAATGTGGGCTGTGGATAATATTTCAAAAAACTGGCAGTCAATCTGTGTACAGTGTGGCGGGATGTGTTAAGGGGCACTCTCCCCACAATGATTGGCTTTATACATAGAAGGGGGAAAATCTCTCCTTGTAGTGAGCCACCAATGAAAACGGCGGTTGAGGATTTACTCCCTTTCAACCCCACTGACTGTTTTTTTAAAGCAAAGGCTTATGGGGAAAAAGAAGAGGAGCTCCACACGCCCTCTATTGGATGTGTTATCCCAAGTCAATGTACTCGCAGGAGCCTTTGCAACGGAAAAGGGGTTTTTAGCCCAAACCCGTTAAGTTCATCGCAGGCAGCTGTTTCAGGTATTTGCCCCCATCAGTGCAGTTAGAATACGTTGGCTGGGGGAAACCAAGAGTGGGTTAAAGGGGGAAAATCTCTCCCCTTTTGGGGGCACCCAAATTTTTGGTCGGTGAGAATTTTTTCTCGCCTTTCAGACCTCACTGACTGTTTTTCATAAAGCAAAGGCTTATGGGAAAAGAGCTGAGGAGCTCCACAGCGCCCTCTATTGGATGTAGTCATCCTCAAGTCACATATAGCTCGCAGGACCTTTTTAAAGTGAAAGGGATTTGACCAAAACCCTTAAGTCATTCAGGCAGCTGTTTTTGGGGTATTTTTCCTCTCTCGGTGCAGCGTAGAAATTGCTGGTTGGCAAAGGTAAATAAAGACAATTTCCATGTACATTGCTGTTCCGGTTCTGCATACTTTCAGAGTTAAAGCAGTTCTTATCTCCTGGTAGTGTACCCAAGCTTTCCCCAAGATAAGAAAACCCCCTCCGAAGTAGGGAGGGTGGGGAGATCACTCCCCGCGTGCTTACCAGAAAGGGGGTTTTTATCTTTTTAAGACAAAATTAACCTTTTAGAGCTCTGTAGCTGTGTGCTCTGCTGTTAAAACCCCTCTATCACTAATGTCTTTCTAGCAGGCTAAGCCAGAAATAGCTAAGCTAATATGTCAGTCACTGCTGTAGAGCCACCCACAGCTTGAACGGGAAAAGGACCCCCGGATGTAGAACCAGCTTTTCTCCCAGCCAAACAGGAAGTATTACCTGAAGCTGCAGAAACACCCCCAGCCTAACGGAAATTGGGGGCTGAACTGTGAAAAACCCCCCATCGAAGAGGAAAAAGAACCGAAGCTGTAAACTACCCACAATTAAACAAGAAATGGGGGCTTGAAAACTGTAGAACCAACCACATAAAAACAGGGAAAGGGAGCCAAATTTAGAGCTACCACTCTGAACAGAAAGGGGGAGCCTGAATTGTAAACCGCCCACAGCCTAACAGAAAGTGGGGGCCCAAGTGTAGCCGCCCCCGGCCCGAAAGGAAGTGGGAGTCTGAAGGTGTAGAACTACCCACAGGCTGAACAGGAAATGAGATCCTGAAGGTGTAGAACTACCCACAGGCTGAACAGGAAATGGGAGCTTGAAGCTGTAGCACCACCCACAGCCTGACCAGGAAGTGTGAGTCTGAAGTTTTTAGAACCGCCCACAGCCCGAAAAGGGAAGGGGGGTCTGAAGCTTGAACACCCCACAGTCTGAACAGGAAATGAGATCCTGAAGGTGTAGAACTACCCACAGTCTGAACAGGAAATGGAAGCTTGAACTGAAACACACCCACCCTGACCAGAATGTGATCTGAAGTTGTAGAACCACCCCCATCCTGAACGGAAGTGGAAAACCTAAGCTGTAGAACCAAACCCAGTAAAAAAAGGGAAAAGGAGCCCGAATTTTAGAAAATACCCCCAAACCTAAAACTCAGGCTCCCATTAAGGGGTTAATTAGATGTCCAGCGCCTGGGTGTTTGCAGTCATTGTGTGGTTAGCATCAATCTAAAGGAGAGGTCATGGATTAAAATCAAAACAGGACTGTTTTCTATCAGAAACAGCACCACATCAGTCCATGTCGGGTATTGCAGCTGGAGTCAATGACCTGCAATATGACATGTAACCTCTGGACAGGAGTGGCGCTATTTTCTATACAATCACTTTCCTAACCCTCTGATCTGGATATAGCCCCCTCTGGCCGCCCGTCATCCCCTCTTTATGTTTTCCCCTGCAATCCCGCATTGTTTTCTGGTCTTGAACCTTGAGATGCTTCATTTATTGCTCTTTATTATTGGGAGGTGCTAATTACAAAATCTTTCACCGTGATCGTTGGGAAGGAGCCGCGGATAATTAGCCATTATTTAGTCAGGTCACTCGCTGCGACGTTCACCTCTTGAACTTTTAATTAATGTTTAGCCTCGCTCTCATTAGACAACAATGTAATTATGTGGTCACAATGTAGCACATTCTTCTCATTAATGTTTGATGGCCATCGATGGCCACAGGGGCCGGGCCCCGTCCCAGGATGCATCAGGAGCGGGGCTCTTATTTATTACACAGGGATGGCAGTAAGTCATCCAGAGAACCCAGAGCGCAACCAGCCCCCGGTGAGGGATGTGCAGATCCCAGAGCCACCAGGAGGACACCCGGGATAAAGTCATCATCTGCAGGAGTCCCCCAGAGATCGGGTCATTGACTGAGGAAGCATCCAAGCCATGGACTGGAATATTACATCATTATTGCAGGGGCGCTGGGCAATCCTATGTTTATTTATAATATTCATTTATATAGCGCCGTTATAGTCTGCAGCGCAGTACAGAGATTGTCAGCAGTCATATCGCTCCCTGTCCTCTTTGGGGCTCACAGTCTAAACTCCAGACTAACCTGTCAGGAAAAAAAACCCACAGAAACACAAAAAGAACATAGAAACTCCTTGCAGAGGTCGTCCTTGGTGAAATTTAAACCCAGGACTCCAGCACTGCAGGACACCTGTGCTAACCCTGAACCCTCTGCCCCGGCTAACCACTGACCACGTGCTGCAATGGGCAAAACCATAAAACCCTGCTGCCCCTTTCTAAGCCTTAACTGCCATGTGCCCCCGTCTAACCACGACTGCACAATGCTAACCACTGAACCAGCATGCTGCCCTGTGCTAACCACTGAACTACCATGGCCCCCCTGCTAACCGATGAAAATACCCGCTCACTGTCAAACAAATTAGCCCATCTGCCCTTGCAACCACTGACCCCTGTGCTGACTAGCAACCACTGATCCCCATCTGCATTGGAAAAAACCAACGAGCCAAAATGCTGCCCTCTGCTACCCACTGAGTCATCATTCTGCAGTGTACTAACTACTGAACCATCATGCTGCATTGTGCAAACCAATGAGCCACCGTGCTGTACTGTGCTAAACACTGAGCCACCATACTGCACTGTGCTTACCACTGAGCCACCATACTGCACTGTGCTTACCACTGAGTCACAATACTGCACTGTGCTTACCACTGAACCACCGTGCTGAACTGTACTAACCACTGATCCACCATACTGCACTGTGCTTACCATTGAGCCACAATACTACACTTTGCTAAGCACTGAACCACCATGCTGCACAGTGTTAATCACTGAGCCATGACACTGGACTTTGCTAACCACTGAGCTACTGTGCTGCACTGTGCTAAGCATTGAGTCACCATTGAACCACTGAACCACACCAAGTCGAACACACCAATAATCAACTGGGACAGTGCACAATTTTGTTAGCATAAGAAAAATTATAGAACCACGCAAAGAAAATACTAATCTCCTGGTACCTCCCTTCTGCTCTTTCCATGGTTGTTCCAGTCACCAACCACTTTATATCGTAATCTGTGGCTTAATCTCCTGGCACCTTCCTTTCTTCTCTCCTCAGAAGACCAACTTCTTTGATTTTGCTCAAGAGTATCCATAGACGTCCCGTGCATCTCCCATATTCTGGAACTCACTCCCGCAGCACAGCAGACTCTCCCCAACCATTAAACTTACAAAAGCAACAAGAAAACCCTTCTCCTCCAGTAAACTTCCACCTTCGATACCTATAATGTACCTGCTGCACCCACACCACCATATGAGCAGCTTCTACCCTCATGGCCTGGTGGGCAGGGTCCTCTCTCCTTCTGCAAAAGTCTGTCGCTGGTTTAGTTGCTGATTATCCCACATGTTCTTTTCCTCTTTTTATGTCCATTTTTCTATCTCTAATGCCCTAGAACTAATGGTAATGCCCTAGAACTAATGGTAACGCCCTAGAACTAATGGTAACGCCCTAGAACTAATGGTAACGCCCTAGAACTAATGGTGCTTATATATAATACTAGTATAAGTCACGTTGACATATTGCGAGGTCATGAATGTTTCAGTGTTGACCTAATCAATTTCAAGTGCCTGATCCCCAATATTGAGCCAATCACACAGGAAGTCTTGTGAGTCAGATCCCTACCGATCATGCATTGATGGCCGAAAAAAGTTCCAATGACAACCCTTGTCTATTCATTCCATTAGAGCAGGGGTCTCCCACTCATCTGGGTGAATGGGTTTAAAACAGAAAAAAAAAAAATGACAGGCGGCGTTCCTTTCAAATTTAAAGGGGTTGTCTCATTTCAAAGTTTCATAGGATGCATGAATGAAATAATGCTGCTTTGCTCTGTCACTTCCTGGTCAAGCTGTCTGTAATTAGCATATGAGCTCCTTGTATTCAGACTTCTCTGTTTATTATGTTTATTAGTCTAGATTAGAAAAATTACCTTCTACCAGGACAGGAAAAGCTTCAGAGCTAAAGTAAGCAGCAGTAATTAGGGGCTTTTGTCTGAAAGATCAGATAAAACACAAGCTCTCACTGCCGGACGACCTGTGTGATGACCTCACTCCCTGCTATCAGATAAAACAAACAGCAGGGGAGGAGGAGTACACAGGTCGGTCACTTGGGAAACCAGAGAGAGCACAGAAGGTGATAAAATCACTTGTAGATCCTCAACAAAAAAAGATGAATAAAGCAATATATTTGGAAAACATCTTAATTTAGTGTTCCCTACATGTTGAAAGTTAATCTTTGTAGCGAGACAACCCCTTTAATGCAGTACTAAATAATAAATACATGTCCTTGTTGTTACACATATTAAGCAGCTTATAATAGGGAAAGAGTGTTGTATATTTTATATTATATTTTTTTTACCTTTTTTTTACCTTTTTTGGGATAGGACTAAGTGTCATGACCATACTGCAAGGTACTATGCCAACTGTCAATCAGACTGTGAAGCCCTGACTCCGGGAAGAGTCTGGCACAGAGAGACCAGTGGCCATTGTCAGGGCTCTGGCCATTATGGCAACCACCTGCACCCTTTAATGGCACAGTGGGGTGTGGATGAAGGACACAGGAAACCCCTCCCTTCTGTCAAATTCCTTACATTCTGTGGTCACTATTGACCAGTGCATCGAGGGGGTTAAGCGGCTGGGGGTCTCTGTGCTCCTCCTTCAGCTTGCCCTGTGCTGTCATGAAAAGGTCTTGGGAGCTATAGTGCCCCACCGGCCACAGATGGCAGCGCCAGGGGGCAGCGCGTGTGCTTGAGGCTTCTGAATTAGAACATGAATATCATAGAAGGGATGGTGAATAGATCTATAACAGTGACCACTGCTGACAGAGTTATTCCTATATTACGTTACAACAATTCTTCTGAACAGCCACCATGTGATACAGCATCTCCCCGGCTTCACCGGCTGCAGGTGAGTTAGAGGACTACTACTTCCCCCTGGACTTGAGGAGCGCTACATCCAATGGTTGGCGCTATAGATATGTAGCTCATTTCCCATGAGCCTTTTTTTATCAATACATTTCAGTGGCACAATTAATCGTGTTTAACGGGGTTGTCTCACTACAAATTTTAGTTTTCAACATGTAGGGATGGGTAACTGAAAACTTTTTCCAAATACATTTGTTTTATGATATGACCTTGTTCAAAAGATAAGACAGAAGTTACAGGTTGTGAGTGCACAAAGGTTTCTATGGTTACCGTCCTGCTCTCTACAGACCAGCTCTGTATTCTCAGCTCTTTTAATTGCACTGACATGACTGCAGGAGATGTTTTCTATAGTGCAGAGCACTTCAGAGCTTAAAGTAAAACATCATAAGTAATTTATGCCCTTATTTTGTTAGCGATAAGACATTCTGTTCTCAAGCTGTTGTCCATCCTAGTAACACCCCTTCCTGCTGTCTGTCCAGTCAGGAAGGGAGAGCAGGACGGTAACCATAGAAACCTGTGTACAAAATCTCATAGCTTCTGAACAAGGTTATATCAAAAGAGCTATGCATTTGTAAATAGTCTTCATTTAATGTTCTCTACTAGTGTTGAGCGAACAGTAAAAAGTTCTAGTTCGATTAGAACCTCGAACTCAAATTTGAACTTCGAACCCCATTAAAGTCAATGGGAGAAGATGTTCTGGTTAATTTTTACACCTATACAGGTGAGGAGAAGCTGGAATTACCATCCATAACAGTAACTGGATACAGGGAACAACTTAGTGAAGAAAATTTGGCTCTAAGAGCGACAGAAAAAAACTGAGAGGCTAAAATACTTCATACCTTTCAATGGCTGAAAAGATGAGGACAGCTTGCAAGCAGGGGCGCAGCTATAGAGGGTGCAGCAGTAGCAGCTGTTACGGGGCCCTGCATCCTGAGGGGGCCCAAAACCCTTTGACACATAGGAGATTTGGAGACGTGTGTTATACAATTACTGAACCCCAAAAAATGCAAAAACAGAACTTTTGGGCACTGAGTATAATTTAGCAAATCCAAGCCCTCTGTATAATATATATCCATGTATATGAGAGTTAGACGTTATGTGAACCTGCAAATATCACCAAATAACAGCTTCTGGGTGTGAGAAAGATGCAGCCAGCAATACCAAACTCCCTAACTATTGCTGTCTATGGAGAGGCAAATGCTATCTAACTAAGAGCAGCCTGTACAGTACAGAGAGTGAGCTGAAAATGGCGTTCACAAGGCAATACAGTGAAATATATAGAACATGGCCATGTGATTTTAGCAGCCAATGAGAGCTCTACACCTCAGTGATGATGTTTTTGACACTTCTCTGTTCTCTGCACTTATTGGATGGCACCAAAAGTGCAGAAAGGGGATTGGATGGTGCCAAAAGTGCAGAAAGGTGATTGGATGGAGCCAAAAGTGCAGAAAGGGGATTGGAGGCCGCCAAAAGTGCAGAAAGGTGATTGTATGGGACCAAAAGTGCAGAAAGGTGATTGGATTGCGTCAAAAGTGCAGAAAGGTGATTGGATTGGGTCAAAGGTGCAGGAAGGTGATTGGGTGGCGTCAAAAGTGCAGAAAGGTGATTGGATTTCGTCAAAAGTGCAGGAAGGTGATTGGATGGCGTCAAAAGTACAGAAAGGTGCTGAAAACGAAACTGAAATTGATGTGTCGAATAGTAAAATGTTCGGTTCAAGTTCTAAAAATTCGAGAAGTTCTACTAGAACTTAACTTTTCTAGAACAGTTCGATCAATACTATTCCTTACATATTGAAAGCTAATCTGTGTAGTGAAAGAAACCCTTTATTCCTCACACTCCTACTTTATGCCTTTCCCTGATAAAGAAGTTTCAAGCTACAACTTCCCCGTAAGTCAGCTGCATTGGTTTCTATTTACCCCTAGAGCTTCTCACCTAGACATTCAGTTCTGTTCTGCACTGAAGAGGGAAACAGAAGCAGCTGTCTGCAGATGAATATCTGGTTGGTTCTCATCCCATACACATTGCAATGCTCAGTGAGTCAGATGTGAATTGAGCAGCACCACATCCAATAGGTGACGCTGCAGAGTTCTAACTCATTTCCCATGAGCCTTTATGAAAATATTTAAATTTAAGTGGGGAGACTAATGGTGTGTAAGTCTTCACAGGGTGCCTCTCCCTAATTAGGAATGTTACCCCTTTCAAGCTACAAGGCATAAGTCAACTGTAATGTTTCCTATGGAAGAAGTAATGGGGGGCACAGAATAGAGGAAACGCATTAGAATGAATGCACACAAAACAGTCTGCTATAGTCAATGCCAGGGCCGGGCCCGAGGGGGGGCAAAGGTAGGGACCCTGGGTTACTTCACCCCGGGAATAAAGGGGGGGGAAAATGGGTTTGGGAGTGGGCTGAATTTTACATTGAGAGGGAGGGTGGGAGGGTGGAAGGCGCTACATGCCTTATTCGCCTATGGCACCAGAATACTTTGTCCCAGCCCTGGTCAATGCTCTAGGTCCAGAGATGTGGAGCCCCCTACTGGAGGCATAGGGATGGTCCCCATGTGAAATCCAGTTAATTCACCACTTCTCTGCTCTGAAAGTTTTGCTCACTTCTATCAATTGTCGACATCAGGATTTCTGGAGACAGAGATGATTAGTAGAGCAGTAATTAAAGTGCTTGTGATAAAATATGTGCTCGGGGGTCTTCCCTGATTTCCCATCGCTCCCGTTTTAATCTTTTGTATTTAAAATTTACCCTTGTTTTACGATTTAGCCGTGACTGACCAGGAGGAAAATAATTTGGATTAATTAAGGAAACTTTTTTATTCCCCGTCGGGCCCCGTCTACTGGGCTGCGAAGCAAAAAGCCGAAGCAATGGGGCTTTTGGGGGAACAATCAAAAAAACCTTTGTACCCAAATTTTTGGGCTCGGGCTCATGGTGTTTGCTCTTTATGACCTTTCAATGTGGGGATTGCAGAAGTGCAAAGCGGAGACTGGACCAAAAAGAGATAGGGGAAAAACTTTTTACCTTGGGCAAAAAAACCCTAAAACCCTTTGAGATCTATTTCCAAAATGTTCAGATCAGAGAAGTAGAAGCCTTCACTTTATACAAATTGTATCAATTGTGTTTCTTTTTTGAGAGATACAACTAAAACTTTATTTCTATTGACTTTTATGTCGACCTGTGTAAAAAGCTCCCTGTACATACAGCCCCCGTTTCCTTAGCCCCCAGAATATACACTGCCCCTTATGTGTTTAGCCACTGTAAGTCTGTAACTACAGCCCCCCATATATACAGTGCCCCTTATGTGCTTAGCCCCCTGTAAATACAGCCCCCTATAGTTTAGTATAAGGCTCCCTGTATATACAGTCCCTGTGTGTACACTGCCCCCTACATCTTCAGCCCCCTGTATATACAACCCTCCATGTATGCAGGGTAGAGTAGTATAAGGGGTTTTGTTACATACAGGCCCCGTATATACACTGACCCTATATCTTCAGTCTCCTGTATGTACAATCCTCCATATATACAGTTTACTATAAGCTTCCCTGTATATACAGTCCCCCTTGAATACACTGTCCCTTATGTCTTCAGCACCCTGTATATGCAACCCTCCATACATACAGCTTAGTATAAGACTCCTTGTATATAAAGACCCCATGTATACCTGCCCTTTTCTTCAGCTCCTGTAGTACAGTCAGACCAAAAAATTTGGAACCCCTTCTATTCAAGAGTTTTTTTGTATTTTTTTATGACAATGGTTAATGTCCTTTCCCTTTTGTTTTTTAGCCCCAAACAAGTTCTTCTGCTTGTTGCCTCCTTTTCAGTGGTTTCCTAGACTGTTTGGGTAAAAAACACAAGGAATGGCATTAGGACCCGTGTCAGAAAGTAGTATGAAAATACAGAAAACTCTTGGAATAGAAGGGGGTCCAAATTTTGGTCTTATGTACAAAAACCCCGTATATACAAAACCCCCATTATAAAGCTTAGTATAAGACTCTTTTTATTTAAAACCCGATCCGTCAAACCATTTTATAACAACCCCCCGCCCTCCTTTTCTTTTAAAACCTTTTTCCCCCCCGATAATTTTTAACCCCCAATCCCCTGTATATACAACCCTCTATATATAAAGCTTAGTATAAGACTCCATGTATATACAGCCCCCTCGTGTATACACTGCCCCTCTACCTTCAGCCCTCTGTATACAGCCATACTCTTTGTCTGCAGGAGGTGAGGTTGCAGGTAATCTCACCTGTTTTCTGTGTCACCCGGGCATTGTGGTTTTTGGGCCCCCTTTTGCCTTTTGTGATGGGGGCCCCCAGCTATAGGAGCTGGGTGGGTGCAGTTTCCGACCCAAAAAATGTGCAGGGGCTGGGAAATTCAGGGTGGAAGCGGTAGTATGTGCCCAGGGCCTTTTCTTTTTCACAGTGGCTAAAAACTTCGCTATCCCCACCTTCGTCTCCCCCAGCATCCGGGACCCTGAAGTGGGGCTGCACATAATCCGAGGTGGGGTTTGTTCCCTGGGGCACACCTGGTGGGCTACTCTCAATTTTAGGGATGAGCGATTAATTGAGTATGTCATCGGGTGAACGGGTATGTCAATTATCAAGACGATTTCCCTAGTCGATAATGATTATCGCCGTGCCATTAAAGTCTATGGGAGAGGGAAAAACCCTTTATTTTACACCCAAACAGGGCTGGGGAAGCTGGAATTAACATCCCAAAAAATCAAAGGTAGGCTACATCTTAGGGAACAATTAGGTTTTTAAAAACCACAGAAAAAAAAACACAACCATTCACTATCCCTGTCTTGTACCCCAAACTGACCCTTAAAACCCGCAATCACCCCCCAAAATTAAAAAGTGCCAGAAAAAGGGGTTTTGAACCCCATTTTTTTGTTGAAAAGGGCATTGACCATGCCTGTTGGCCCAGCATGACCCCAATTCTGCTGAAAAGACAGTTGGGGTCCGCAAAAGTCGTCATCAAACACAACAAGGTACTTTGGGTCCTGCCCTTTTTGCATCCGGGGCTGGGGCTACAACAAGGGGGATGCAAAGGGGTTCCGACCGCCCCCGGGGTTTTTTTCGATTGACCGGGTTCCTTCTCCTCCTTGATGGCTCAGTAACTGGGCGTCAGGCAGAAAATCATCCCTTGATTTTTTAAAATCTTCTGACCCCCAAACCCCATTTTGTCACAAAGGGTCTTAGAAATGGGTTTTCCACAGGGTGGGTACCGAGTTGAATTTGGGCGCTTATGTTGGACGGATGCTGATGCGACATTTGTGGCCCTACTGGAGGACGAGGAGGGAAGACCACTTTATTTGGGGCAGATTGGCACGAGTTCGGTACTGAAAGTTGGTGGTGTGTAGACAAGTTTACTAAAACGGGAAAATGAGCGATAAAAAAAACAAGGGTCACGGAATTTTGAAAACCAAATAAAAGATCCCATTCCAAAAAGTTTGGGGGACACCTCCTCCTCCCCCCTTAAACCTTAAAATTTCTCCCCCAAAATGACAGGAAACCTGAAAAGCCAAAAAAAATGATTACTTGTTGTACCAAACTATTACTGATCCAAAATTTGAAGCCAAAAGGTCCTTTCAAACTTTTTATTGCTACCTTCCCAAATCCGGGGGGGGGGTTTTTGGCGGGGGCCCTTATTTGGAAAGACAAGGCAAGGTCTTTAATGAAAGGCTTTCCCTTTACTAAATCCAAAAGGCGGTTAAAACACCAGGGCCCGGGTTTTGCAAATACGCTCTTTTCCCAGCCACAAGGGAACAGTAAACCCAAAAACAAACCCCTTTCCAACCCCATTGCCACCCAAAAGAGTCTAAATGTTTATCCAAAAATTTGGGCTAATTGGGCCCCCCCGGGCTACTGGAATCCAAATCCCATAAGTCGGGGGGGGGAGTAAATACCTCATTAAAGCTTAGGCATCCAATTTCCTCCCGGCCAAGCTGAGGCTTCCTTTCCCCCCCCTAACATCCCGTCCCTTTCCTGTCCTCCCCCTGCTATTCTGCATTCGGTCATTCCGGGGGAAAAAATATGTAGGGGGTTTTGGTTCCTTTAAAAAGAAAAACATTTCTTTCCCCCTTTGTCTCGCCATTTTTAAAACCCCAAAATTTTTTGTTTTTTTCCTTTGTGGACCCTGAATGGGGCCTTTATTTCGGCTGAATGTTTTTTTTAAGGGTGGTACATTTTAATGATTTTTATTTTCTTGACCCTAAGGGGCTAATAAAATTGTAACCTTCTAAAACCCCGATGGGGCCATTAACATCCAAATAAAAAAAAGGGGGCGTTAACATGGTTTGGCTTAGAAGCCCAAATTTTTTTCCCCGTTTTGCCAAAATGTGGTAAACAATCTTCTGGGGGGGGGGAAATCTGGGGGGTGCATTTCTTTTCTTTAAACCCCCATGACTCAATCTATAAAAACAAGGATTTACCCTTTTAAAACTTTTCACCTTAATAATGCACCACACCCTTTAAAACCTAGGGATGGCTTATTGATAAACCCGCCCAACCTTTGGGGAAAACCCACGCACTGGGGGTAAGGGTTTAAAGTAGGAAGGAAACCCAGTCCAAATTAAAAAAAGTTTGGCTTAAACATACCGATTGTTTTAACCAAATTTAACCACCTCCAGGGGGGCCCTGATGGAGGCCATACAAAAATAAAATATAAAAGTATTTAAAGGGAAAAACCTATGTAAAAAAGGGCGCACCCCAAACTTTGTATCCCCTCCAGTTTGGGGGGTGTAGTCCCAAGTTGGGGTCGGGGCAAGTTCGGGTTTTGGGGGCCGGGGTGTTCCCTTTCTTTCCAGGAAAATGGGGAGGGGTGTATCCTCTTTTTCCCCGGGAGGGGGGGGCCAGCTGATCCCCCAAAGGGGCCGGGGGGAAGTCCTCAAAAAAGGGGGGCTGGGATACCCCAAAGGTAGGGGGCCGGGTGTATCCCCTGCGGGGGGGGAGGTGAGCCTCTGAAAGGATGGGGCAAGTGATCCTCCCCAAGGGGCCTGTGCTCTCTCCAGGTTGGGGGCCACGTGATTCTGCATAGGGGGGGTTTTAGTTCTTTCTTCATTTTGGGCCTGGGTTGTCCCCCTCTGAAACCACTGTACCCCTCTGCCGATGGGGGAAATTATTCCTTAGGTTGGGGCCGGGTGATTCTCCCATAAGGGGGTCCACTTAAAATTCCTCAGGAGGGGGGGGTTTTATCTCTTGAGGTAAGGGGCTGGGAAGCCTCTTAGGTTTCCGGGGTAAATCTCTCTGAGGAAGGGGGCCACTTTTAAATTTCTCTGCATATGGGTTTGGGGTTGCTTCTTCCTTGGGGCCGGGGTTTAGCCCTTCCAGGAGGGGCCCAAGGTTTACCCCTAAGGGGGGGTTTGGGGGTAATACTCTCGAGGAAAAGGGGGGGTGTAGTTCCCCAGGTTGGGGGGCCATTGTCTCTGCGAAAGGGGTTTGGGGGTTAAAAACCCCCAGGTATGGGCCTTTTATTTTGCATTATGGGCTTATATCTTTAATGGTGCCGGGGTTAGTCCTCCTTCAGGAAAAGGGCCAGCGTGTATCCTGCGGGGTAGGGGGTTTGGGGTATACCCTCCTGCGGGTATGGGGTCCGGTTTTATCTCCCCAGGTATGGGGCCAGCGTGTAGTCTCTGCAGGTATGGGGTTGGGGTATAGTCTCTCTGCAGGTATGGGGGCCGGGGTGTAGTCTCTTTCCAGGTATGGGAGGTAGGGTGTAGTCTCTCTGCAGGTATGGGGCCAGCATGTAGTCTCTCAGAAAGGGGGGTTGGGGGTATATTTCCCTTTTTGAAAATAGGGGGCCCGGGGGTGTGCCCCTTCTGCATGATGGGGGCGGGTGTAGTCTCTCTCCAGTAGGGGGCCGGGGTAGTCCCCCCTTTGGGGCCAGTATGGGGTTTTCCCCGGGGAGGTATTCTCTCCAGGAGGGGGGGCCGGGTTAGTCCCCGGGTAGGGGCCTAGTGTTCTCCCATATGGGGGGGGTGAGTCTCTCCAGGTAGGGGTGGGGGTGTAGTCTCCCCCCGGTAGGGGGGGTAGGGTTAGTCCTCCGGGTAGGGGCGGGTTTAGTCTCTCCCGGTATTTTAGGTTACCCTCCCCCAGGTATGGGGGTCCCCCCCGGGGGGTTAGTTTTTTCCCCGGGTTTTGGGGGCCGGGATTACCCTCTCGTTATGGGCCGGTATGTCCCTCCCAGGATGGGGGGAAGCCAAAGGGGGTTTGTCTCTTTTCAGTATGGGGCGGTTAGCTCCCCAGGAGGGGCCAGGGTTTCCTCTCGGGTTTGGGGGGTCAGGGTTTACCCCCTCTCCAGTATTGGGCAGGTGTAGTCTTTTCGGGATGGGGTAGGGTGTAGCCCTCTCTTTCAGGGGGGCGGGTGTAGTCCTCGGGGAAAGGGGCCCGGGGTGTGTCTCTCGCGGGTATGGGGGGGGCCTTGGAAATTTTATCCCCCCGGGGCAATTTTTTTGGGGGGCAGGGTGTGTCTCTCTCCGGGTAGGGGCCAGGGGTAGCTCTCCAGGTAGGACGGGGTTAGTCTCTCCAGGTATGGGGCGGGTTTTAAGTCCTTTGCAGGTAGGGGGCGGGGGGGTTTTCCCCCTCCCAGGATGGGGCCGGGGTGTAGTCTCTCCAGGTATGGGGGCAGGGTGTAGTCTCTCCAGGTATGGGGCAGGGTATAGTCTCTCCAGGTATAGGGGGCAGGGTATAGTCCTCCCGGGTATGGGGGGCCGGGGTATAGTCCCTTCCGGGTAGGGCCTGGTTTTAGTCTTTCTGTGGGAGGGGGCCGGGTGTGTACTCTTTTGCAGGTAGGGGGGGTTTCGTAGTCTCTCTAGGTATGGGGCCGGGTGTAGCCTCTCCAGGTATGGGGAGGGTGTACTCTCTAGGTTTTGGGGTCAGGGTTGTCTCCCCAGGTATGGGTCAGGTGTAGCCCCGGGTATGGGTCGGGGTGTAGTTTCTCCAGTATGGGCGGGGAAATTTTCCCTTTTCGGGTATGGGGCCAGGGTGTAGTCTCTTCAGGTATGAGGGGTCAGGGAGTAGTCTCTCTTCAGGTATGGGATCGGGGTGTAGTGTCTCCAGGTATACGGGGGGGTGAGTCCCCCCCTGCAGTAGGGGGCCAGGTGTATCTCCTTTCTCTTCTCTCTTTCTCATCCTCGCACTATATACATATATACGTTATTACTTTTTTTGTAAATTGACAGTTACAAAATAGAATATGGCTCAATGCTCAATATGTGCATTTACTTCTTATACATGTATTAATCATTTGCTGTTAGTTTTATTTCATTTATTTTTATTATTTCCCGTTTGGTATTTATTTAATATTTAAACTTTGTTTCCAATGCACAGAATAATTCTCTGCTTCCGGATACATTATCTCCATAGAATAATCATTGATTTTAGTTTACATTTTTCAGCACCGGTAAAATCCTTCTATGCGATTGTCCGCACATCCTCCTCCCTCCGTCCCCGGCTACAGCAGTTTATGGATAAGTAAGTATCTCTAGGTTGTCACATAATTCCCTGATGTGCTCTTTGTTCAGCATCTGGCACTAACAGGAAGGATGTGAAAAGCTTTTCTTCCCCTTTAGACCGGCCATTGAGCATTAATTCATGGGTCAAAGGACATGTGAACACGTAAATCCTTCAAGGCAAGGATACTTCGAGAAAACTTACTGTTAAAATCTGTGAAGGTCGGAGCCCCGGGGGCTCTCGCACCACTTCTAAAATCCAAAAAAGGGCCGACATTTTATTTATTTTTTCCCGGGAAAGAAACAAAAATAAAAGCACGTTTTCCCAAACACACGATGCAGCCACGTCCTCCAATATTCTGCAATTACTGGTTATTTTCTTACAATTATCAGTCAAATGTTCTCATTGCTCTGATATATTTGCAGAATTATGCTACTTTGGGGCATGGTCTCCGTTCCCCTCCATATGTCATGAAAATGCCCCTTTATCATCAGGCCCTTGCTCTGGAATCCGTCTAAGTTCCACGTCAGGTAAGTTTTCGGCTTAACACTAGTGTTACGTTATTATCGACAAAGTTAAATCGGACGGTTTTTATGTTGATCAGATTTTTTCAATCACGCATAATTTAGGTTAAAATCTGCGCATAATTATTAAATCGCCCTTTTTCCCCCTGCCCGCATTTTGGGCGGCCAGCAAATCAGTTTTGAGAAAGAGCAGGGGGATTTGGGGGTGCCGCAGACTGGATGTGTATGGTTGATTGGCTGAAAAATCACATGACCTCGTTTTTCATAAACGCCCCTTTTTGTTCAGACGTGTGGCTGTGTTCATAAGAGCGGCGTGTGTGTCCCCTCCAAACAGCTAGCGGGAAAAGTTTTTTTGTTTACACAGACAATATGCTTTTGCTGTAACATTAGAACTAGGGGAGATTTGAGATTTGAAATTTTAGTTAACTAGGCCTGAGAATTTTTAAAAAACATCTGCCTGTTTCAGCCCGGGGGGGGGGGGGGGGGGGGGGGGGGGGGTGGGGGGGGGGGGGGGGGGGGGGGGGGGGGGGGGGGGGGGGGGGGGGGGGGGGGGGGGGCGAACACAGGGGCTGGAGGCGTTTGAAAGGAGAGGGAAAAATTGTGCACCCAACCTGCTTTGACCCTGCATTGAAATGGGTTTTTTATTAAAAGTTTTTGCCATTTGGGTGAAATATTAGCTTGTATTTTGTGCAGCCTTACTTATATTAAAAACAGATCTTTCTATAACTGAGTGTATGATAGGGCAAAACTCACCTTTTATTATCTTTACAAAAGATTTAATTAGGTTTTTTTTTTACTTTTGGCGCAGCTCAGTTTTGTTAAAGACCCCCTTTTACCACAATAATACAGAAATTTTCTAAAACAGGGGTATTTCTAGGTGCAAAAACCCCCTTTTATTATCCTATACATTTCAAAAAAGGGTTTTTTTACTTTTTTTGGCGGCCATTTTTTTTTAAAAGCCTTGTACTTAAATTTTTAATACAGAAATTTTGTAGCCCCCGCAGTGTTTTATAGGTCAAAAACCACCCCTTTATCCTATACCTTTTAAATGCTGTATTGCAATGGCGGGCCCTATTTTTTTTTAAAAAAGCCACCCTTTACACAATTTTGATAGAAAAAATTTTTTAGCAAACTGTTCTCTTTGTCATTTCTGAAAAAACCAAATTTTCCCTCCGGTAACTTCTGAATAATTTTATTGGCTCGTTGAAACCCAGTTTTTGGGGCAGATAGCCAAAATTGTATGATATTTTGTTGAAACCTCAATTCCAGTCCTACGGGCAGTTTTTAATCCCTTTACGAAGGGAAAACACGTTGATTTTGTCTTAGGTTCTTTTCCCCCAGACCGCATTACAGGGATTCGCTAAAACTTTCAGTTTCTAATCTTTGTTGGTGTAGGGAAAAAAAAGAGGGATTTAAGAATATTTATTTGCCTCTTTTTAAAAAGAGGACTTTTCCATACCTTTTTAATTTTTTTTTCTTCTGAACATGGAGCAAAATTTGGGGGTAAGCAGCAAAAGGGGGGGGGGACATGGAGAAAAAGGTAAGAGAAGGGCTCCTTCCATGCGGGGACAAAACGGGCCCCCCAGATCGCGGGTTCAGGACCGTCCGGGCCCTTTAAACCCCTTTGGGGAGGGGCCCGTGAATCTCAGTAACAACACGTCCCCCCAATCGTCCCCCAGTGGTTTAAAGCAACCCGCACCCGCAGTTTACCCCCCCCCGCCTCCCATCACGGGCCCCAAAGTCTCATCATATCATCAGCATCGTCCAACTGAAGCAGCCCCAAAATTTAATTGTGTACCCAACCCCGTAAACCTTTTTGGACCCTTTTTACAAAAAGGGTTGGGTAAAAACACAAAAGAAAACCAAAAAAGTTTTTTTCCCCGAGCCCGCGGCCCCAAAAGGGGAGAAGGGCCGGGGAAGGCAAAAAACCCGCGGGGCCCCCTTCAGCCCCTTTCTTTTTCCCGCAGCCCAGGTGCGGTGGGAACAATTTTAGGGAGAAATGTATGTGGCAAAGATCCAAGGGCTTTTTCAAATTTGCTTGCCCCGGCATAGGCAGGGCTGGGGGATTCGGGTCCCCCCCAAAAAAAGGGAGGGCTTCCGGAAGGCGAGATAATTCCAAACCAGCCAACACGGAAAAAGCCCCCAGGGTGAAAAGGCCGAAACCCCTTAATGGGGCCTTTTGGCAGCCCCAAAATTCCGGCCTTTTTTCCTAAACCAAAAATAAGGGGGAACTTAGGTTTTCCCCACCGCGCCCCGCGGAAGAGGTTTAAAGGGAGGAACAGGGCCAAAAAAGGGACCCATGCCGGGAAAAACCGCCCCCTCGCCCGCCCCCCTCCGCCCCGACCCGGCCCACCTAGGGCAGACAGGTCGCCCGCCAGCCCCCCCGGGGCCCAAAACACCCCCCACCAAAACCCCCCCCATTTTTTCCTCCCTTTTAGCCGAAGGTCGCAGCATTTTGGACCCGTTGCTCCGTTTTCAGGAAACCCTTTAAACCCCCCAAAAAAAAAAATCCCAAAAGAAAAAATTTGGGTTCCAGTTTTCCTTAAATGTCCTTTTTCCTCGGGGCACAGGGGTTTCCGACGGCAGGCCCTTGGCCCCCCTTCCCAACCAGGGGATTTTTTTGCCCCGAAAAGCGTTTGGAAACCCCCCAAAAATTTAACGGGGCAGGCCAAAATTTTAAACCCCCGGGCCCGTGAAAAACCCAAGGCCCAAAACCGGACCCATTAAAACTAGGGGGTTTTTGGGGGTATGGTTCGGGGCCACCTTTTCCCCAGGTAGGGGAGGGTTTTTTTTCCCCCCTCCCCTTTGGTAGCTCATTTCCCCAAAAAGCCTGGAAATTTTTCTGTCGGGCCTCCCAAAGAATTGTATCCTGAATGGCCAAGGCGGCTTGGGGCAAAAACCCCAAGGGGGGGGGGCGAAAGGGGGAAAGTCCTCCCAAAAATGGAGGCTGGAGCCAATCCCGGTGGAATTATGAAACCCGCCCAGAAAACAAAACGTACCCCCCGGGTTTCCCGGACTCCGCAGAAGGGCCCAGTTCAGCTGTTCCCCTTCCACCCTGCTTGTCCCCCCCCGGGTTTTTGCAGGTCACTGGGTTTGCAACCGGGACTCAACACGCGGAATTTACCCCCCCCTGGGGCCCCCAAAACGATTGTGGCAGCAGGCAATGGGAAAAATACGAAGGGGGCAATGGCCGACGGGACGTGGGACCTGGGGTGGTTGACCACCCGAAATGGGGGAGGGAAAAAGGCCTGAATCCTTTCCATTTTAAGAAACCCCAAAAGGCAGGGACTGGGGCCCTTGCAGCATGGGGGCTTTTGACAGTGTGGAAAGACGTTGGGCACTTGGGCAAAGGTCCCCCAGGAAGGGCGCAAAGGGGCAGGATTCTCCCCGTCCCAAATACGGCCCCTTTTTAACAAATTTTACTCTTCTTGGAGTGGCGGGGGCCCAGGCTGCAAGGGCAACAGCCCAGGGCATACCATCGTCAGGGCGGTTGAACTGTCCCCCGGAAGAGGGGGAAAAAGGGGAGGGGGAGGATTCCGCACCATTTTCCCGCCGGAAAAGAGGTTTGGGGCTTTTCAAAAGAGAGAAAAAAGGCCCCCAACCCCGGGGTTTGGGAAATAAGGGCCCATCCTCCTGAGGGGGTTCCCCCCTTTTAAAATGTTTGTTAAGGCCTCAAAATGCCAAGGGGGGCCCCCCCGGATCCCCCACTCCCCAGCATTTTTCCACCCACCCAAAAAGGATAAAATTTTCGGAAGGAGATTTTTTGAAAGAAACGCTGAACGTTCTTCAAAAAAAGGGGGCCCCCGGGCAGGAAGCCTGCCCCAGAGAGGCAAATTCCAAACCCAAGGGTCCTCTGGAAACACCACCCAAAATGTGCGGAAAAAAACCAGACCCTTTTTTTCGGTGAGAACGCTCTCAACACCATTTTTTTGGTTTTCCGGGGGCCCCAAAACCTTTAAAATGGAAAGAAGGGCCCAGTTCGCAAACCAAATTGGGTTTTCCCCCAGAGCCACGTCCCAAAATGGGGGATCGCAAGTTTAGGGTCAAATTTTAAACAAAAGCATGCCCCAAAAAGTGGTGTTTGCTTTTCCAAATGAAAAACAGGTCCGGGGTTGTCCCAAAGGGGTCCCCTAGGGGGGCTACTTTCCTTCCCCTTTTCCAAAAAAAGGTCCCGAAAAAATTTTTTTAAAAAAATTTTTTCCTTGCAAAATTTTTTTTCATTTCCAAAAACATTTTCTGGTTTTTTTTGGGGGAAAAAAAGGCCAAATTTTTCGCCCCATTTTTTACTTTCTTTTAATTTTTATTTTAATTTTTTTTGGTCTGTTTCTTGAAAAGCTAAATCAGGTATTTAAAAAAGTGGTTCTAAAGGGCATTTGCCCCTTACAATTTTTAAAAATGGCTAAATCATTTTTAAAATTTTTGGGCATTTCTTGAAATGCAGCAAAAATCAGGTTATTTAAAAAAAAGTGGGTTTCAACAGACATTGTTTTTTTAAAAAATTTTCAAATGGCCCAAGGGGGGATGGGCCCGTCAAAAACAGGAATAGTAGGACACTGTTAATGGGCACATTGCAAAAACTTTTTTTTTTTCAAAATCTTTAAAAAGCAAACAACCCTTTTGAGACAACCCATTAATACAATTTGAAAAAAAAAGAAAAAAATTTGGGGGGATTTCCTCCTATTTTAAAAATGTTTTTTCTAAATTAAACTACTAAAAACTTGCATTACAAAAACTGAACAAATATTCCTCTGAATTTACAAGGGGGGGTACAGGAAACTTTTAAAAATGAGGTTTTCCCAGGACAGTAGTCAATTTCCCCAATAAAATGTGGGTTTAAAGACTCCTTTTTTTCCGCACTTTTTTTAAATTGGGGTCATGCAGGTTTGGGGCTCATCTGGTTCCAGGACAGGGGAATTCAATGTCCCTTCAAGTAACATGAAGGTTCAAATCATACTGCCTTCTGGCACTTTTTAATTTGTGGGTGATGCAGGTTTAAGGGTCAGGCTGTGGTACAAGACAGGATAGTGAATGGTGTGTGTGTTTTTTTTTTTTTTTCTGTGGCTTTTATAACCTAAGTGTTGTGCCTAAGATGTAGCACGTATCCATTTGACTGTTGTGGATGTTAATTCCAGCTTCTCCAGCCCTGTTTGGGTGTAAGAATGAAGGTGTTGTTCCTCTCCCATAGACTTTAATGGTCATTGGCGATAATCTATTATCGACTATCGGATATCTTATTGATAATTGCCGATATCGACTATCGACCCGATGACGATAGTCAACGTAATCGCTCATCACTACTTAACATCTGTCTAAGCAAAATCCAAGAAGGATCCGCTTTAAATAATGGACGCGTCTATTCTTTTTTTCCCTCATCTTGGAAATAAAATCCATGGTACAGACAATCTGTGCTGAAGCTCACAGTGTAACCTACAGCACGGGCCGTCCATTCACATAGGGTGGAGTCGGATTGTATGTGGATTGTAAGGTGGAATCCAACTCAGAATCCACACTGAATCCCATGCACATACCCTCACCCTCAGTCTGTGACCCTCCCCAAAATCAATACACTAATCTCCTAAAATACTCTGTGCTGCTGGGAGCAGAACTCCCATACTGTGAACATAATGTTCTCCTAAAATAGTCTGTGCTTCAGGGTGTCCTGCTCCTTTCACTGCGTAAATCTCAGTCTATGACCTAATGCGATCAGCACACCCTTCTCCTGAAATAATCTGTGCTGCTGTTATAAATAAGCAGATTGTATTGCCTACAGTCTGTTCTGCCTTCAACCCTCTCAAAGCAGGGAAATATAGGGCCAGAAGGAGAAAAGTGAGAAACTGTTGTGCAGTTGTCCTGTAGAAGCTTGCTAATTATACTAATTATATTTCATAGTTGGGTGAAGTTCCAAGTAGCAGGTCATTTACATATTATCCCATTTGGTTTCATCTTTATCCTTGAAGTAATTATTATTATTATTATTATTATTATTATATTCTTACTATATTTTATAATAATTAATTACTATTATTATTAGTAGTAGTAATAGTAGCAATGTAATAATAATAATAATAATAATTACTATTATTATTTTATAATAATTTATATTATATTAATATATTTTATTTATTACTATTATTACAATACTACTACTAATAATAATAGTAATATTATTATTGTTATTATTATTATTACCATTATTATCATCATTGTTGTTGTTTTTATTACTGTAATAATTATTATTATTATTGTTGTTGTTGTTTTTGTTGTGTTTTTATTATAATTATTACCATTATTATTATTTTTGATGTTGTTGTTTTTATTACTATAATTATTATTACTACTATTTTTATTGCTACTCCTACAGGCTCATTACTGGCCATTGTGCAAACAGCTCTGGACGATTGAATTGTTTATCACTAATTACATGGAGATATTGTTTACTCCAAGGAGGTTTGGATAAAGATCCACAATAAATTTTTATAAATGGACCTTAGTGGTTCTTATCAGCAAGTGCTGCCTGCCGCCCTGCAATCTGCTGCACTGCATCATAGCAATTAAATTTAATTAGTAAGTAATTGAAGAAAACAATCCGGCATGACAAGACGAGAGCAGCGTGTAACTGGTAATAGAGGCTGAAAGGAGATCCTGTGATGGATGTGCAGTCGACTACATATGGTGGATACTGGCCATGACCGGCGGCTTGAGTACACTCGACTTGTAGCAGAGCAATGCAAGCCAGATTGGTTTGACGATGATGAGATCTGAGGGTTTGGTCCCATGGGTCGTGTCTGCGGAGTCCATTGTGATGTCTCACTTAGTCAAGTCGATATAGGATGAGCTGAGCCCACCACTGATTACTGAGGAGATTGCAATGTTGTAACTGGGATCATATTAAAAAAGCTTTCATAAAAAGGAATTGACTCAAATATTGTTATGTTTTATTTTTTCTATTTCAAGTTTAGTTTTTGCTTTCATATCTTACCAGCTATGATGAGATGTACCCATGACTGTGCAGTGGGTAACATTTCTACAGTTAGTCATGCTGCTGCCTCCACACAAGGATGGGACCCACAGGGAAATGCCAGTCTGACCAATCAGATCACTTACTGCTTCGCTGATCTGTTTACGCACGGGTGGAGTAAACTATTCATCGACAATGGGTCTTCTTAGCTTCTGAACATGGAGTTTCCATTCCGACAACTAACATTTACCTTATGACTTACTGGGTTAGATTTGGGTCACAGTTTAATTCAACCTGAATATCAGCAACTCCTTAAAGGTTAGCCTGAACCCAATTTTTGGCAGAATTTGTGAAAATATTGTCCCTAATCTTAACCCCAATCTTAACATTAATCCAAACTTGAGTTTGAGGTTGGAGCTGAAACTGAGGTAACATTTAGAGTTGGAGTTTCAGTTGGGCTTATGACTGGAGTTGGGTTGAGGTTAGAGTTGGAGTTTTTGTTGGGTTAGGGATGGAATTGGGGTAAGGGTTGGAGTAAGGGTTAGGTTAAGGGTAAAGGGTTAGGGTTAATCCTACTCCATGTAATCTGGAGGTATTCAGCTACTGCTGGTGCTTTCCAGTGGTCAAAAAACATGCAGTTTTTTTCCTAATAGACTTTAACAGGATTTGGGTTCGGATCATGATTAGGGCGTAAATTGGAGTTTCAATTGGGTTTAGGATTGGAGTTGGGGTTAGAGTTGGATGTAGGTTAGGGTATACATTTAGAATTGGGGTAGGATTGGGGTTATGTTTGGAGTTAGGGAAAGGGTAAAGATTAGTGCATGGGAAAGGATTAGGGTTAAACCTGCTCAATGCAATTTGGAGGCATTTGGCTGCTACAGGTGATTTCCAGAGGCCAGAAAACACATGCAGAATTTTTCCCACATAGATTTTAATAGGATTCGGGTTGGGGTTATGGGTACAACTTGGGTTGGAGCTTCATTGGGGGTTAGGGATGAATGTGGGGTAAAGATAGAGTAAGGGTTTGAGTTACGGCTATTTTAAATGTAAATTTAAAGAGTTAGGGTCAATCCTACTTCATGTAATCTGAAGGCACCTAATTGCCGAAGGGGCTTTCAAAAGGTCAAATAACACTTGCAAAATTTCTCCCTAATAGACTTTAATGGGATAGTCTTTGGGATTAGGGTTCGGGCTTGAGTTGAAATTTCAGTTCAGTTAAGAGTTGGAGGTGGGGTAGAGTTGGAGTTAGAGATGAAATTGGGGTTATAATGAGGTTAGTGTTGTAGATAAGGTATGGGTCAGGAATTAGGATTATCCCCTCAGCAATGGTATTTGAAGGCATTTGGATACTGAATGTACTTTTCAGAGGCCAGAAAACACATTCAGATTTTTTCCCTCATAAACTTTAACAGGATTTGGGTTGGAGTTGTGTCTAGTACTTGGACTGGACCTTCAGTTGAAGTTAGGGTTGAAGTTGAGAGTAGGGTTGGACTTTTAGTTTAGGGATAAAGTTTAGGTAGGATGGGGTTAGCATTGAAGTTAGGGTTAGTGTAAGAGTTAGAAATTAGTTTACCCTACTCAATGCAGTTTGGAGGTATTCGGCTGCTGAAGGTGTTTTCCAGTGGTCAGAAAATATATAGAGAATTTTTCTCTTATAGACTTTAATAAGATTCAGATTGGGGTTATGGATAAAGCTTGGATTGGGGTTTCAAATGAGTGTATTGTTGGAGTTGCGGTTTGAGTTAGATTTGGGATTGGGTTGGTGTTCGAATTGGAGGTGTGGTAGGATTGGTGTTAGGGTTAGAGTAAAGGTAAAGGTTAGTGTACAAGTAAGGATTAGGGTTAACTCTGCTCAATTCAATTTGAATACAATTGGCTACTGATGGTACTTTCCAGTGGCCAGAAAACACATCCAGAATTTTCCATCATAGAATTTATTAGGCTTTGGGTTGGGGATATGGTTGGTGCTTGTGCTGAAGTTTCAGTGGGGTTAGGATTGAAGGGTTAGAGCCAGGGTTGGGATTTCATTCAGGGTTAAGATTCAAATTAGGGTTTGGTTGTAGTTAGGGTTAGAGTAAGTGCTAGGGGTTAAGGTTATCCATGTTCAGTGCAATTTTTTTCAGGCATTTGGCTGCTGCAGGTACTTTCCCCAGACTAGAAAACACATGCAAAATTTTTCCCCCATAAACTTCGGTGGAAATAAAGGGGATTTATCGTTTGAGCTGCTCGTGCTGTTCTGCTAATTTTCTCAGATTGAGTTTGAAATCCAGGGGCGTGTTCTCCCCTCCCAGCAGGCGTGTCTCCCCTCCCAGGAGGCGTGTCTCCCCTCCCAGAAGAACTATGACATCATCATTTTGTTTGAAGCAGGGGATGCAGAGGGTTGTCTGGATTTTTAACACTCTGTAAACCTCCTGCATGCTTATGTCTGCAGCCCTGAGGCTCCCCAAGCTGCCAGCAAGCACCTATTATATCTATTATTCTCTTAGTTTTTCACACTGAAAGCCAGCAGCTTTAACTTCTGTTCTAGTGGTGTTCAACCAAATTGTACTGACAACAGGCAGAGACCTTTACTCAACTACAAGGACAAATGTCTTTCTGTGTATATATATATAAAATTATAGATGTCTACACATATATTTTCATATATTTACATATGTGTACAATTTATAAAAGAAAAAAAAAACAATGGGGCTTGAACTCCCAACCTCTGGCTTGCCAAGCTGATCACCTATGCACTGCACTACACAAGCAGCTCATACAGACACACTGTTGAATCCTTATGTTATAAACTACAGATGATGACGTCATAAGGAGACGGGACTTTCATTAGATCTGAGGAACAGAATGCCCTCTTTTCAAAGTAGCAGCTTAAGGACTGAACCTGTGAGGAGGAAAATCAACCTCTTGGCAAAAGCCCTTTAAACAGGCAGTAATTGCCCAGATCCTTCCCCCTAGAGCTGAGATGTACATAGAGCCAGCAGACTCTGGTTTCACTATTGATTTTAACAGCTCAGAGGGGAGTAAACACAGAGTGTGCAGGCAGCCAATCACAGCACAGGGGGCGTGGCCATGACGTTTCCTGTCTAGGGGCATATCCCAACAGGCTGAATGAAATGTCAGCCAGCCAATCACAGTGCAGGGGGCGTGTCTAGGGCACAGGAATCGACCAGGGGGCGTTCTGACCAGCAACAGCAGAAATAGAAGACAGGTTTACAGCGAAGCTGATATCTGCTAAACCAAGTGACAGAGGTAATGTAACCCAATTACAAAAGTGCTTATTTTTACTGTCCCCATAATCTGAGACATGATCTTTGTAACGATAAAACCCCTTTAAGGTTGGGGTTATGGTTATGTATTTGATGGCAAATTCAGTTGGGGTTATGGTTAGGTTTTTGTTTGCAGTTTCAGGTGGGATTATGTTTAGGGTTTGGGTTGCAGTTTCAGTTAGGTTTATAGTTAGGGTTTGGGTTGCAGTTTCAGTTGGGGTTATGGTTAGGGTTTGGGTAGCAGTTTCAGTTGGGGTTATGGTTAGGGTTTGGAAAGCAGTTTCAGTTGGGGTTATGGTTGGGGTTTGGGTTGCAGTTTCAGTTGGGGTTGTGGTTAGGGTTTTGGGTTGCAGTTTCAGTTGGGGTTATGGTTAGGGTTTGGAAAGCAGTTTCAGTTGGGGTTATGGTTGGGGTTTGGGTTGCAGTTTCAGTTGGGGTTATAGTTAGGGTTTGGATTGCTGTTTCAGTTGGAGTTGTGGTTAGGGTTTGGGTTGCAGTTTCAGTTGGGGTTATGGTTGGGGTTATAGTTAGGGTTTGGGTTGCTGTTTCCGTTGGGGTTATGGTTAGGGTTTGGGTAGCAGTTTCAGTTGGGGTTATGGTTGAGGGTTTGGGTAGCAGTTTCATTTGGGGTTATGGTTAGGGTTTGGGTAGCAGTTTCAGTTGGGGTTATGGTTGAGGGTTTGGGTAGCAGTTTCAGTTGGGGTTATGGTTGAGGGTTTGGGTTGCAGTTTCAGTTGGGGTTGTGGTTAGGGTTTGGGTTGCAGTTTCAGTTGGGGTTATGGTTGGGGTTTGGGTAGCAGTTTCAGTTGGGGTTATGGTTAGGGTTTGGGTAGCAGTTTCAGTTGGGGTTATGGTTAGGGTTTGGGTAGCAGTTTCAGTTGGGGTTATGGTTGAGGGTTTGGGCTGCAGTTTCAGTTGGAGTTATGGTTAGCGTTTGGGTTGCAGTTTCAGTTGGGGTTATGGTTGGGGTTTGGGTAGCAGTTTCAGTTGGGTTAGGAGGTTATGGGTAGCGTTTCAGTTGGGGTTATGTTAGGTCATGGGTATCTTCAGTTGGGGTTATGGTTGAGGGTTTGGGCTGCAGTTTCAGTTGGAGTTATGGTTAGCGTTTGGGTTGCAGTTTCAGTTGGGGTTATGGTTGAGGTTTTGGGTTGCAGTTTCAGTTGGGGTTATGGTTAGGGATTGGTTAGCGGTTTCAGTTGGTTATGGTAGGTTGTTGCAGTTTCAGTTGGAGTTATGGTTAGCGTTTGGGTTGCAGTTTCAGTTGAAGTTATGGTTAGCGTTTGGGTTGCAGTTTCAGTTGGGGTTATGGTTGGGGTTTGGGTTGCAGTTTCAGTTGGGGTTATGGTTGGGGTTTGGGTTGCAGTTTCAGTTGGAGTTATGCAATTTGGAGCATTTGGCTCTTGTTTTCCAGGAGCCATAAAACACATCTAGAATTTTTCCCCATAGACTTTAATAGGACTCAAGTTCAGGACATTTCAAATCCTGAATATTTTAACAATATTTTAATAAGTTCACCCAAACTGCTGTTGAACCAATCTGGAAACTATTCAAGCTACATTTCCTATAAACTACAATACACAAACATTAAACAAACAATGTTCTGATAATTTTTATTTAATAGGAAGCGTTGTTCTGTTTTTTGTGATTTCCTGTATTTATTTAATGTAGAATTATCATTTTTCCCAGCCCCACACAGAAAAGTCTAACAGCGTCACTTCTCCACACAAGTCCAATTTCCTATGAAGCCCATTAACTTACACATAAGTTTTTCATATCTAGTAGGAGCATCTGGTGGATAGAAAAAAAATAGTTTGAAAGGCAAGTTTTATGCAAATCTGTTTAATTATTTTTGGAGTAATTTTAATATTTGATTATTTAATAAAAATATAAAGGATAAAATACAGAAGAAAAACAAACAAATTATATATATAAAAAATAAACAAAGTGATGAAACCTGGTGTTTGGCAACTATTGCCTAGAACAAAAAGGATGGAAATGTGTAAGTTTGCTGCTGTGAGGCATCTGTAACCAGGGGCAAGGGCAGCCAAGCGTCAGGCGGTAAATTAAAGCTGTCCAATTAACACAGAGACTGGCTGCTCAATTGCTGGAGAAATCTACATTAATTGTTCCATAAAGGGACTCAGCCCATCACTTCTTTGTTTCCTCGGCTGCCTGCAGAATGCGGGCATCAAACATGCACGAGTGTGAGAGGCGTCCGGGCTCTTGTTTCCTTATGTTACATTAGGAAATCTTTTCTTATTTCAAATTAACTGTTAGCATGAAAGCCTGGCCTGACTAATAAGTTTTCGCCCCATATTGTTTCTCCACTGGGGTCTAATGCATCTGAAGCCAAAACAATTCATGAGCCAGCTGAATTTCTGCAGCCCCAGTCAGCAGGACAGAGAAATCTGGTTGACTCATTTCGGCTTTTTTACATGAAGAATACTGTTTATTTTTTTCCCTTTTTAATTTGTGCTACTTGAATAGAGTGTGCATAAAAACCAACACAAAAAAAACGCCAAGGACAATGAACGGCAACAAACATATTCATGAATATGAAATGTGACTTAAAGACGTGTGATTGTATCGAGATTGGTTTCCTTTGTATCCTTGTGCTGTTGTTGTTCCCTTTAGATGTCAAAAGTAGTTTTTTTTTTCTTTTTTCCCAAACATTTTTTGTTCTATTATTGAAGCCAATTCAATTACTAAATGCATTAACAACAATATTCCAAATGCCTAATGCAAAATATAACAAAACAGATGTAAACAGTGTAAACAATGGTTCCAGTTATTAGTGTAAGGGTGTTCCTTAATACAGAGCTACTCATAAACACAGGTTTTGGGGCTCAATAACCAGCCTAAGGGCCCATAATGAATTTACTCAAAATGTTCCTGAGTAGTGTTGCACTTCAGATTTGGGTGAAGGCTCAGTTTGACCTCAACACGAGCTTCTGGGTAAGTTCGGATCGATTTTTGCCAAAAATTGGTTAGGGTTGTATAAGAGGATTCAGAGAGTTAATTTGCGAGTCCATAAACGTTCCTGTTCCAGTACAATTTTCTGTTCTGTCCAACTTCACTTTCAACCATTGTTATGGCAACTAGAAGCGACGTGAGACAATGTGAATCACTTTTGGTTACTTCATCATTGACACAATGTTATTCATGAATATAAAATGTGACTTAAAGACATGTGATTGTATCGAGATTGGTTTTCTTTGTATCCTTGTGCTATTGTTGTTCTCTTTAGATGTCAAAAGTATTTTTTTTCCTTTTTTTCCCAAACATTTTTGTTCTATTATTGAAGCCAATTCAATTACTAAATGCATTAACAACAATATTTCAAATGCCTAATGCAAAATATAACAAAACAGATGTAAACAGTGCTTCTAGTTATTAATGTGTGTGCCGTAATACAGATCTACTCATAAACACAGGTTTTGGGGCTCAGTAACCAGCCCATGGGCTCCAGAATGAATTTACTCAAAATGTTCTGTTCCTGACTAGTGTTACACTTCAGATTTGGGTCAAGGCTCAGTTTGACCTCAACACGAGCTTCTGGGTAAGTTCGGATCGATTTTTGCCAAAAATTGGTTAGGGTTGTATAAGAGGATTCAGAGAGTTAATTTAGGAGTCCATAAACGTTCCTGTTCCAGCAGAATTTTCGGTCCGGTCCAACTTCACTTTCAACCAATGTTATGGTAACTAGAAGCGACGTGACACAATGTGAATGTGAATCACTTTCGGTTACTTCATCATTGACACAATGTTATTCATGAATATGAAATGTGACTTAAAGACACGTGATTGTATCGAGATTGGTTTCCTTTGTATCTTTGTTGATCTATTTAGATGTCAAAAATAGTTTTTTTTTTCTTTATCCCAAACATTTTTTGTTCTATTATTGAAGCCAATTCAATTACTAAATGTATTAACAACAATATTCCAAATGCCTAATGCAAAATATAACAGAGCAGATGTAAACAATGCATCTATTAGCATAAGTGTGTGCCGTAATACAGAGCTACTCATGAGCACAGGTTTTGGGGCTCAATAACCAGCCCAAGGACCCCAGAATGAATTTACTCAAAATGTTCCCGAGTAGTGTTACGCTTCAGATTTGGATCAAGGCTCAGTGTGACGGCTGGGTAGTGGATCCGCCGGACCACCGCAAGCGATGATAGTTAAGCCACACTAGGGAACGGAATCTAAGTAGCCCCCGGTTTTCACCAGAGCCCGCCGCAAAGCGGGATGGACTTGCTGCGGCGTGAGGCTACCAGGTCATCCCCCCTGACATGACTTGCTTGCGATGGCGGCCGAGGTGCAGCACGGTACAGAAACGTAGTCCGAGAATCGTAGTCGTGGGCAGGCAGAAGGTCAGGGCAGGCGGCAATGGTTCGTGGTCGTGGACAGGCAGAAGGTCAGGGCAGGCGGCAGAGGTTCGGAGTCGGGAAACGTAGCGAGAGGCCTGGTACACGGTAAAGCAGGAATACACTTTAAGGAACGCTTTCTCTAAGGCTCAGGGCAACATAGATCCAGCAGGGAAGTGACGTGGGTGCAACACTTATATAGGAACAGTGGCCGGTAATTACCCAATTACCGGCGCACTGTCCCTTTAAATTCACAAGGACGAGCGCACGCGCGCTAGGGGGCGTGCATGCACATTCCGGACGGCTGGGGACGAGGACCGGACGGGAGCGAGGCCAGGTGAGTGGATGGACCAGGTGGCGCCGCGGCCGGCCGTGCGGCCCGCGGCGCCCCCCGTCCACGCCGGGGACCCGTTATGGGGAACGCGGGTGCGACCGCGGTCCATGGCTCGGACCGCGGCGCAACCCGTTGCACTCAGTTTGACCTCAAACCAAGCTTTTGGGTAAGTTCGGATCGATTTTTGCCAAGAATTGGTTAGGGTTGTATAAGAGGATTCAGATAGTTAATTTGTGAGTCCGAAAACGTTCCTGTTCCAGCAGAATTTTCGGTCCGGTCCAACTTCACTTTCAACCAATGTTATGGTAACGAGAAGCGACGTGACACAATGTGAATGTGAATCACTTTCGGTTACTTCATCATTGACACAATGTTATTCATGAGTATGAAATGTGACTTAAAGACATGTGATTGTATCGAGATTGGTTTCCTTTGTATCCTTGTGCTGTTGTTGTTCTCTTTAGATGTCAAAAGTAGTTTTTTATACAGATCTACTCATGAGCACAGGTTTTGGGGCTCAATAACCAGCCCATGGGCTCCAGAATGAGTTTACTTAAAATGTTCCTGAGTAGTGTTACGCTTCAGTTTAAGGTCAAGGCTCAATTTGACCTCAACCCGAGCTTTTCGATAAGTTTGGACTGATTTTTGCCAAAAATTGGTTAGGGTTGTTTAACCCCTTAACGACCGCCCACCAACTTCCGTTGGTGCAGATCATTCATCTGCAGCGACGTCTTTTGCCGTCCCTACAGAAATCAGGGATTGTGGAAACCTCCAGTCCCTGGCGCTTAACCCTTTGATCGCCGCGGTTCGTGACCAAAGCACAATCAGAGGGCTTTCCCCTGCTCCATCAGGTGATCGGGACTCCCGGTGACCCAACAGAGCTCGGGGAATGTCTCCTCAGTCAGCCCTGGGGACCTAGAGTAGCTGCAGGGTTGTCTGTATAACAAGCCTGCAGTCAGGGTATAGTGTGCGCTGCCCTGACTGCTGCCTGTGTCAGCCTGACACAGATTATAATGTATTACTATATATGAATATGCTAATACATCAATAAGTGTAAAAAACATTACTAAAAGTAAAAAACCTAAAAAAGTGTAGAAAAAAATAAATAAAATAAATATTTAATAAAAAAATAATTGTGCATATAATCCACACAAAAAAAACCCACTGCACATATTAAGTATCCACACGACCATAATAACCTGTAGAATTAATCAAACAAGTTATTAAGTGTGAAATAAGAATGGTGCAAAAAAAAAAATAAAAAAATAAAAATATTTGAAATAAAATTGACACCAGACTGCCGGATTGGAAGTGGCAATGCTGTGGGAGTGACGCAGGGTCTGGATCAATACTGAGAGGTAACTGAACCACTTTACCACCTCAAAAACTCCAACACTAACTGGGAGCTAGGGATATTAAGTTACAGAATAGGATAAGGTTAGAGAAAAAAATTCAAGTTTGGGACGTCCCAGATCCAGATTTTTGAACCAGTATCAGAACAAATAGGGTCCAATTCTAGTAACACTATTAGAAGCTGTGACTTTGTGTTTCTAGAAAACGTATCCGAGTCCCCTCGATGCTCCATAGTTACTAAAACTGGTGATGTTTACACCAACTTCAAGGAGGCGATGACCTGAACCAGATAGGAGAATTTCCCTTGTTACATTGTTACCATTACAATGTTACTATGTTGCTCCTCATCACTTGCAACATTTTAGCAAAGCATTCTATGTGTCCATTGGCTCTTGGAGGGAACATGTGTCAGTTATCATGGCGGCTGTGACCGGCGGAGGCGGCTTCTTTCCCAGGCTCAGATGTTGCGATAGTCGTCTTATAAGATGCCGGGTTTCTATGGAAAGCTGCGCTGACCTTTCATAGACAAATAGCATCTGTGTCATCAGGATACATCCGACATGCGCGGCTTTTATTTCCATAGTAATCTCATCGCCTCCTTCACTTCTACATGAAGTCACATAAATCACATAACAAAGTTTTGGTTTCTGAGAAACAGGATTGTGGTCTCCACGAGTCATTCATAATGTATGGACGCAAAACTGGAGGAAAGAATATTCCGGAGCCGAGGACAATATCTGATATTACATTGTGGGTGTACGGACCGGAGTCCACTCCATGCAATATTAATAGAGCAAATATATGATGCGGACGCTGCCGTCCATCAGGGCTCCATGGCATTTATTACTGGCAAATTAAAGGGCTTCATATAGGAGGAAACGAGACCCTGCAGCCATTTACACATAGAACAACCACAAGGGGGAAAACTGACACAAGACTAGAGGGGGGACAGCAAAGGGAACATATCTATTTGTCTCATATCTATCTATCTCATATCTATCTATCTATCT
>JAODAL010009155.1:80000-112711 GCA_025379985.1 Phyllomedusa bahiana
GGATGAGATCAAAGCGTGGCCAACGCTGAACCCTCATACAACTTTATATGGATTTATATTATTATATTCTACATATTGCTATATTTCTTTTCTTTGTTACTGTGCAATATTTAATGGACCCTGAGGAGCTCTGTGAGGTGTACACGCTGCAAACAGAAGTACAGCAAAGTATATACCCTGCACATAGCAGCACTGTGAGGTGTACACCTTGCAAACAGAAGCAATGCAAAGTATATACCCTGCACTTAGGATCACTGTGAGGTGTACTCCCTGCAAACTAAGCAATGAGCAGAAGTATATACCTGCACATAGCAGACACTGTGATGTAGTACACCCTGCAAACAGAAGCAATTGCAAAGTATAATACCCTCACATAGGACTCTTGTGTGGTTACACCGCTGCAACAGAAGCAATGCAAAGTATATAACCCTGCACATTCATTAGCATCACTTTGAGGTGTACACCCTGCAAACAGAAGTACAGCAAAGTATATAACCCTGCAATAGGAGCTTCTGCGAAGTTGTACAACCGCCTCCTGCAGAACAGAACAAGTGCAAAGTATAGCTACCCGCACATATAGGAGCTTCTGTGAGTTGGAACACCCTGCAAACAGAAGCAATGCACAAGTATAACCCTGGCACAATAGGAGCACTGTGGAGGTGTACACCTCTGCAAACAGAAGCAATCAAAGTATATAACCACTGCACATAGGAGCACTGTGAGGTGTACACCCTGCAAACAGAAGCAATGCAAAGTATAACCCTGCACGAAGGAAGCTCTGTGAGGTGTACACCCAGCAAACAGAAGTACAGCCAAAGTATATACCGCTGCAACATATGGAGCTCTGCGAGGTGTACACCCTGCAAACAGAAGTACTGCAAAGTATATTCCCTGCACATAGGAGCTCTGTGAGGTGTACACCCTGCAAACAGAAGTACAGCAAATATATTCCTGCAACATAGGAGCACTGTGAGAAGTGTTACACCGCCTCAAACAGAATCAATGCAAAGTATATACCGAGCGCACATAGAGCTGATCTGTGAGGTTACACCCTGCAAATAGAATACAGCATAGTATTACCCTGCACATAGGAGCACTGCGAGGTGTACACCCTGCAAACAAAGAATCATAGTATATACCCTGCAACAAGGAAGCACTGTGAGGTGTACACCCTGCAAACAGAAGCAATGCAAAGTATATACCCTGCACATAGGAGCTCTGTGAGGTGTACACCCTGCAAACAGAAGCAATGCAAAGTATATAACCCCTGGCACATTAGAGCTCTGTGAGGTGTACACCCTGCAAACAGAAGTACAGCAAGAGTATATACCGCTGCATCATAGGAGCTCTGCGAGTGACACCCTGCAGAACAGAAGTACAGCAAGTATATACCCTGCACATTAGGGACTCTGGTTAGTGTGTACACCCTTGCAACAGAAGCAATGCAAAGTATAATACCTCTGCACATAGGATCTCTGCGAGGTGTAACAACCTGCAAACAGAAGTACAGCAAAGTATATACCCTGCACATAGGAGCTCTGCGAGGTGTACACGCCGCAAACATAAGTCAGCAAATAAAGTACCCTGCACATAGGAGCTCTGTGAGGTGTACACCCTGCAAACAGAAGCAATGCAAAGTATATACCCTGCACATAGGAGCTCTGTGAGGTGTACACCCTGCAAACAGAAGCAATGCAAAGTATATACCCTGCACATAGGAGCACTGTGAGGTGTACACCCTGCAAACAGAAGTACAGCAAAGTATATACCCTGCACATAGGAGCTCTGCGAGGTGTACACCCTGCAAACAGAAGTACTGCAAAGTATATACCCTGCACATAGGAGCTCTGTGAGGTGTACACCCTGCAAACAGAAGCAATGCAAAGTATATACCCTGGCACATAGTGATGACTGTGATGTAGTAAACCCTGCAAACAGAAGCAATGCAAAGTATATACCCTGCACATAGGAGCTCTGCGAGGTGTATACCCTGCAAACAGAAGTACTGCAAAGTATATACCCTGCACATAGGAGCACTGCAAGGTGTACACCCTGGAAACAGAAGAACAGCAAAGTAATATACCACTGCCATGGTGCACTGCGATGTCACACCCTGCAGAGACAGAAGCAATGCAAAGTATATACCCTGCACATAGGAGCACTGCAAGGTGTACACCCTGGAAACAGAAGTACAGCAAAGTATATACCCTGCACATAGGAGCACTGCGAGGTGTACACCCTGCAAACAGAAGCAATGCAAAGTATATACCCTGCACATAGGAGCACTGCGAGGTGTACACCCTGCAAACAGAAGCAATGCAAAGTATATACCCTGCACATAGGAGCACTGTGAGGTGTACACCCTGCAAACAGAAGCAATGCAAAGTATATACCCTGCACATAGGAGCACTGTGAGGTGTACACCCTGCAAACAGAAGCAATGCAAAGTATATACCCTGCACATAGGAGCTCTGTGAGGTGTACACCCTGCAAACAGAAGCAATGCAAAGTATATACCCTGCACATAGGAGCTCTGTGAGGTGTACACCCTGCAAACAGAAACAATGGTCAAAGTTATATACCACTGCACATAGGAGCTCCTGTGGAGTTATAACACCGCTACAAACATAGTACAGCAAAGTATATACCCTGCACATAGGAGCTCTGTGAGTTATACACCCTGCAAACAGAAGTACAGCAAAGTATATACCCTGCACATAGGAGCACTGTGAGGTGTACACGCTGCAAACAGAAGCAATGCAACGTATAACCCGCCACAAAGGAGCTCTGTGGGTGTACACCCTGCAAACAGAAGCAGTGCAAAGTATAGACCCTGCACATAGGAGTGCACTGTGAAAGGAGTATACCCTGCAAACAGAAGCAATGCAAAGTATATCCCGCAGCACATAGGGACACTGCAAGGTGTTAACAAGCCCAGGAAACAGAATTACAGCAAAGTATATACCCTGCACATAGGAGCTCTGTGAGGTGTACACCCTGCAAACAGAAGCAATGCAAAGTATATACCCTGCACATAGGAGCACTGCAAGGTGTAACACACCTGAAAAACAGAATTACAGCAAAGTATAAACCCTGGCACAATAGGAGCTCTGTGAGGTGTAACCGCTGCAAACAGAAAGCAAGTGCAAAGTATATACGCTGCAAATAGGAGCTCTCGATGGGGTGTACAACCCTGCAAACAGAAGCAATGCAAAGTTATATACCCTGCACATAGGAGCTCTGTGAGTTATACACCCTACAAACAGAAGTACAGCAAAGTATATACCCTGCACATAGGAGCTCTGTGAGTTATACACCCTGCAAACAGAAGTACAGCAATGTATATACCCTGCACATAGGAGCACTGTGAGGTGTACACGCTGCAAACAGAAGCAATGCAAAGTATATACCCTGCACATAGGGGAGTCTACTGTGAGGTGCACACCCTGCAAACAGAAGCAATTGCAAAGTATATACCTCCATGCACAATGAGGCTCTGTGATGTGCACACCCGCAAACAGAATCAGTGCAATGTTATATACCCTGTCACATAGAGAGCACTGCAAGGGTGTACACCCTGGAAACCGAATTACAGCAAAGTATAACCCTGCATATAGGAGCATCTGCTGGAGGTGATTACACCCTGCAAACCAGAAATTACTGCAAAGTTATATACCCTGCACATAGGAGCACTGTGAGGTATACACCCTGCAAACAGAAGTACAGCAAAGTATATACCCTGCACATAGGAGCACTGTGAGGTGTACACCCTGCAAACAGAAGCAATGCAAAGTATATACCCTGCACATAGGATCTCTGCGAGGTGTATACCCTGCAAACAGAAGCAATGCAAAGTATAAACACTGCACATAGGAGCTCTGACAGGTGAACACCCCTTAAATAAGAAGCGCAGTGAGGAGACCACCTTCCCTGAATGTTAGAAGCGCGTGTGAGGTATGATACACGGCCAGTAGTTGAAAGCCTGTGAGGAGAACACCCCTGTATGTTGAAGTGCTGTGAAGCAGGAACGTTACAAGGATCCTGTAACATCCGGGGCCCGGGCCCTCTGTGTTGCATATTGCTCAGTAGGGCGGGGTGCACACTGCATTTTTCACACCACATCGTGAACTGCAGCAGGTATTTCATGGAGAAAAAAAAAACTTCCTGTCCCTAATATTATACATATTCCACATAGATACTGTCTATCCCCTCACCAGTGCTCTGCGTAATGAAAATCAGCGCTGACAACTTTGCTTTTTCAAAAGCGCTGATCTATGCATAACAGTCACCAAATAATAATACATGGATATACACTCACCGGCCACTTTATTAGGTACACCATGCTAGTAAGGGTTTGGACCCCCTTTTGCCTTCAGAACTGCCCTCAATTCTTCGTGAGCAATAGATTCCACAAGGTGTGCATAAAAACGATGCTCAATTAGTACCAAGGGGCACCAAAGAGTGCCCAAGAAAATATTCCCCACCATGACAGCCCCACCACCCAGCCTGAACCGTTTGATACAAGGCATGATGGATCCATGCTTTCATGTTGTTGACCGCCAAATCTGACCCTACCATACCGAATGTCGCAGCAAGAAATCGAGACTTCAATCAGACCAGGCAACGTTCTTTCCAATCTTCTACTGTCCAATTTCGATCAGCTTGGGCAAATTGGACCTCTTTCCTGTTCTTAGCTGAAGGCAGTGGCACCCAGTGGTCTTCTTGCTGCCGTAGCCCATCTGCCTTCAAAGTTGGCCGTACTGTGCGTTCAGAATGCTCTTCTGCCTACCTTGGTTGTAACCGGGTGGCTAGTTTGAGTCACTGTTGCGTTCTATCGACTCGAACCAGTCTGCCCATGTCACCTTTGACCTCTGGCATCAACAAGGCATTCTCCGCCCACAGGACTGCCGCTCACTGGATGTTTTTTCTTTTTCGGAACCATCTCTGTAAACCCTAGAGGATGGTTGTGCGTGAAAATCCAGGAGATCAGTCAGTTTTTCTAAATACTCAGACCAGCCTTTCTGGCACCCAAACAACCATGCCACCTTCAAAGGCACTCAAATCACCTTTTCTTTCCCCATACTGATGCTCGGTTTGAAACTGCAGAGAGATTGTCTTGACCATGTCTACATGCCTAAATGCACTGAGTTTGCCGCATTGATTGGCTGATTAGAGAATAAGTGTAACGAGCAGTTTGGACAGGTGTACCTAATAAAGTGGCCGGTGAGTGTATATACCAGTATGTGAGAAAGGACTAAGGACAGTCCCACAATACCAAGACCCAACAATGTTACTACTTAAAGGGAACCTGTCACATAGGTGATGCCCCTCTTGCTGAGGGCAACACAAGCCAGAATCAGACCTGCTGTTTCCAGCGCTGTGTCCCTTATTCTGTAAGATGCAGCAGTTTTAGAGCATTTACCCCTCAAATCTTTATTCATGAGCAGGTGTTAGCTCCACCCACCAAAGGCTAGTCTTCCGCCCACTGACAGTTATTCCACATGTTTCGTACCAATTCAAATAATAAGGTTTTATCAGTTAAGGTGTGCGGCGGGCACAAGCCTCCAGGTGGGCGGGGGTTTGAAAAAAACTGACTCTTTGAAGGACTCTTCAAATCCCTTTTTTGGCTGAAAAACTGCAGATTTAGCATTAAATACAAAAAAACCCAGCACCCTTAAGAATAAGGGAACAGGCGGGAAACAGCAGTCTGCACTGTCTTGTTCTTCCTGGGGCAAGGGGGGCAAAAACTAGTGACAGGTTCTTTTTAAGGACAATAATACTGCCGACCCTGACAAAATGGACCCCCAATGTGACTATCATATATATTATAACCCACATTCCCCCCCCTTTAAAAAAAGCCCCACTCGGGTTTTCCCCCTCCCTATATAAACCCCCATTCAGGTTTCTCCACCCCTCATAAAAAGCCCCATCTGCGGTTTCCCCTCCCCCCCTATATAAAGCCCCATTGCAGGTTTTTCCCCCCCTATATAAACCCCCATCTGCAGGTTTTCCCCCTCCCTCCTTATAAAGCCCCTCGCAGTTTCTCCCTCCCTCTATAAAAAGCCCCATCTGCGGGTTTTTCTACACTCCTACCTGAAAACGAAAAAACCTTTCCCCGTTTTAGGTCAATTAGGAACCCAAAAAATTATTTCATTCCCAAATGCAGAAAATGGGGGGAGTTTTTTTAAGGCTTTTTTATTACTTTCTGCAAAGTAAAGCAGTTTCCATACATTGGGAGACTCCCCTTTACACAATCGGGCCCGCCAATATGATGAGGTCAGGTCTTTGGGAAGTTTCTATGGGTTTATTTGTAACATCTGAGTTAAATTTGAGGGCACAGCTGTTTTTGTATTTTAAATGCACCCAGAAAAAACACAGTCGCACGGTGTCTCAGTGGGAGCACGCGCGCATGGTGGCTCAGTGGTCAGCACAGCGCAGCCGGTGGTCAGTGGGTTTGCACAGTGCAGCACGGTGGATCATGGTTAGCACGTGCGCACGGGGGCTCAGTGGTTACAAGTGCGCACGGGTATGGTTCACAGTGTACATGGTGGCTCAGTGGGTTTGCAAAGTGCAGCATGGGGGCTCTTTGGTTTGCCATTAACATGGTGGCTCAGGGGTTTTGCACGGCAGCACGGTGGCTGAGTGGGAGCACAGTGCAGCCCTGGTGGCTCAGTGGTTTGCACATTCAGCATGGTTTCCATGGTTAGCACAGTGTAGCATGGTGGCTCAGTGGTTAGCACAGTGCAGCACGGTGGCTCATTGGTTAGCACAGTGCGGCACGGTGGCTCAGTGGTTAGCACTTTTACCTTGCAGCGCTGGGGTCCTGGCTTCAAAACCTGCCATGAACAACATCTGTCAGAAGGATGTATTTTCTTACAGTGTTAACTCCCCCACATTCCAAAAACATCCTGATAAATTAATCTGGAATTTAGACACTGAGCCCCAAATGGCTCCGTGACCGATGTGAACAGTGACAACCTCTGTACAGCGCTGCGGAATATAACGGCGCCATATAAATCAATAAAAGGAGGACGGGGATGCTGTGAATCATTTTCAGCTCCTGATTACACTGTTCTTGTTCTGACACAGCGCTGTCCACGGAAGTTGTTCCTGAGCTCACCCCAGCTTGTCCATTTGTTTTCTACTCACACAGCGTTGTCCATGGTAGTTGTTCCTGAGCTCACACAGCGTTGTCCATGGTAGTTGTTCCTGAGCTCACACAGCGCTGTCCATGGTAGTTGTTCCTGAGCTCACACAGCGCTGTCCATGGTAGTTGTTCCAGAGCTCACACAGTGCTGTCCATGGTAGTTGTTCCTGAGCTCACACAGCGCTGTCCATGGTAGTTGTTCCTGAGCTCACACAGCGCTGTCCATGGTAGTTGTTCCTGAGCTCACACAGCGCTGTCCATGGTAGTTGTTCCTGAGCTCATATAGCACTGTCCATGGTGCTTGTTGCTGTTCCTGAGCTCGTACAGTGCTTTACATGGTACTTGCTGTTGTCCTTGAGCTTGAAGAGTATTGCCCATGGTACTTGTTGTTGTTCCTGCACTCATACAGCACTGTCTATGGTACTTGTTGTTGTTCCTGCGCTCATACAGCACTGTCTATGGTACTTGTTGTTGTTCCTGCGCTCATACAGCACTGTCTATGGTACTTTCTGTTGTTCCTGCACTCATACAGCACTGTCTATGGTACTTGTTGTTGTTCCTGCGCTCATACAGCACTGTCTATGGTACTTGTTGTTGTTCCTGCACTCATACAGCACTGTCTATGGTACTTGTTGTTGTTCCTGTGCTCATACAGCACTGTCTATGGTACTTGTTGTTCCTGCACTCATACAGCACTGTCTATGGTACTTGTTGTTGTTCCTGTGCTCATACAGCACTGTCTATGGTACTTGTTGTTGTTCCTGCGCTCATACAGCACTGTCTATGGTACTTGTTGTTGTTCCTGCACTCATACAGCACTGTCTATGGTACTTGTTGTTGTTCCTGCGCTCATACAGCACTGTCTATGGTACTTTCTGTTGTTCCTGCGCTCATACAGCACTGTCTATGGTACTTTCTGTTGTTCCTGCACTCATACAGCACTGTCTATGGTACTTGTTGTTGTTCCTGCACTCATACAGCACTGTCTATGGTACTTGTTGTTCCTGCACTCATACAGCACTGTCTATGGTACTTGTTGTTGTTCCTGCACTCATACAGCACTGTCTATGGTACTTGTTGTTGTTCCTGCGCTCATACAGCACTGTCTATGGTACTTGTTGTTGTTCCTGCGCTCATACAGCACTGTCTATGGTACTTGTTGTTGTTCCTGCGCTCATACAGCACTGTCTATGGTACTTGTTGTTGTTCCTGCGCTCATACAGCACTGTCTATGGTACTTTCTGTTGTTCCTGCACTCATACAGCACTGTCTATGGTACTTTCTGTTGTTCCTGCACTCATACAGCACTGTCTATGGTACTTGTTGTTGTTCCTGCGCTCATACAGCACTGTCTATGGTACTTGTTGTTGTTCCTGCGCTCATACAGCACTGTCTATGGTACTTGTTGTTGTTCCTGCGCTCATACAGCACTGTCTATGGTACTTTATGTTGTTCCTGGGCTCATACAGCACTGTTTTATGGTACTTTCTATTGTTCCTGCACTCATACAGCACTGTCTATGGTACTTCTGTTGTTCCGCTGCCCCAATACACACATGTCTATGGTACTTGTTGTTGTTCCTGTGCTCATACAGCACTGTCTATGGTACTTGTTGTTGTTCCTGTGCTCATACAGCACTGTCTATGGTACTTGTTGTTCCTGCGCTCATACAGCACTGTCTATGGTACTTGTTGTTGTTCCTGCACTCATACAGCACTGTCTATGGTACTTGTTGTTGTTCCTGCACTCATACAGCACTGTCTATGGTACTTGTTGTTGTTCCTGCGCTCATACAGCACTGTCTATGGTACTTGTTGCTGTTCTTGCGCTCATACAGCACTGTCTATGGTACTTTCTGTTGTTCCTGCGCTCATACAGCACTGTCTATGGTACTTGTTGTTGTTCCTGCGCTCATACAGCACTGTCTATGGTACTTGTTGTTGTTCCTGCACTCATACAGCACTGTCTATGGTACTTGTTGTTGTTCCTGCGCTCATACAGCACTGTCTATGGTACTTGTTGTTGTTCCTGCACTCATACAGCACTGTCTATGGTACTTGTTGTTGTTCCTGCGCTCATACAGCACTGTCTATGGTACTTGTTGTTGTTCCTGCGCTCATACAGCACTGTCCTATGTACTTGTTTGTTGTTCCGCGCTCATACAGCACTGGTCTATGGTACTTTCTTTGTTCCTGCACTCATACAGCACTGTCTATGGTAAATTTGTTGTCTTCCCTGCGCTCATACAGCACTGTCTATGGTACTTTCTGTTGTTTCTGCACTCATACAGCACTGTCTATGGTACTTGTTGTTGTTCCTGCGCTCATACAGCACTGTCTATGGTACTTTGGGTTTTTGGGTTTCCCGCCTCATACAGCACTGTCTATGGTACTTGTTGTTGTTCCTGTGCTCATACAGCACTGTATATGGTACTTTCTGTTGTTCCTGCGCTCATACAGCACTGTCTATGTTACTTGTTGTTGTTCCTGCGCTCATACAGCGCTGTCTATGATACTTTTGTTGCTCCTGTGCTCATACAGCACTGCTAAAGTTACTTGTTGTTATTCATGAGCTCATAGAGCACTGAATATGGTACTTGTTGTTGCTCCTGAGCTCGTACAGCGCTATCCATGGTACTTTTTGCTGTTCCTGAGATCATACAGCGCTGTCCATGGTACTTGTTGCTGTTCTTGCGCTCATACAGCACTGTCTATGGTACTTGTTGTTGTTCCTGCGCTCATACAGCACTGTCTATGGTACTAGTTGCTGTTCTTGCGCTCATACAGCACTGTCTATGGTACTTGTTGCTGTTCTTGCGCTCATACAGCACTGTCTATGGTACTAGTTGCTGTTCTTGCGCTCATACAGCACTGTCTATGGTACTTGTTGTTGTTCCTGCGCTCATACAGCACTGTCTATGGTACTTGTTGTTGTTCCTGTGCTCATACAGCACTGTATATGGTACTTTCTGTTGCTCCCGCGCTCATACAGCACTGTCTATAGTACTTGTTGTTGTTCCTGTGCTCATACAGCACTGATAAAGTACTTTTGTTGTTCCCCTGCGCTCATACAGCAAATGTCTATGGGACTTGTTGTTTTTTCCTGGCACCTCATTTCCACGTCTTTGGTTTCTTTTTTTGTTCCTGCGCTTTATACAGCACTGTCTTTGGTACTTGTTGTTGTTCTGCGCTCATACAGACTGTCTATGGTAAATTGTTGTTTTTCCTCACTCATACAGCACTGTCATGATACTTTTCTGTTGTTCCCGTGCTCATACAGCCTGTCTATGTACTTGTTGTTGTTCTGCACTCTAAGCACTGTCTATGTTTCTTGTTTTTTCCACGCTCATACAGCACTGTCATGGTACTTGTTGTTGTTCCTGGGGCCCCATACAGCACCGTCTATGGGTATTGTTGTTGTTTCTGCGCTCATAACAGCACTGTCCATGTTACTTGTTTTTTGTTTTCCTGCGCTCATACAGCACTGTCTATGGTACTTGTTGTTTTCCTGCCTCATAAAAGCACTGCTAATGGTACTTGTTGTTTGTTCCTGGGGCTCATACAGCCCTGTTCATGTTACTTGTTGTTGTTCCTGCTCTCATACAGCACTGTCAGTGGTACTTTCTGTTGTTCCTGCACTCATACAGCACTGTCTATGGTACTTTCTGTTGTTCCTGCACTCATACAGCACTGTCTATGGTACTTGTTGTTGTTCCTGCACTCATACAGCACTGTCTATGGTACTTGTTGTTGTTCCTGCGCTCATACAGCACTGTCTATGGTACTTGTTGTTGTTCCTGTGCTCATACAGCACTGTTCATGTTCCTAGTTGTTGTTCCTGCGCTCATACAGCACTGTCTATGGTACTTGTTGTTGTTCCTGCGCTCATACAGCACTGTCTATGGTACTTGTTTGGGGGGGTTTTCTTTTTCGCTCATTAAAAGCACTGTCTATGGTACTAGTTGCTTTTTCTTGCGCTCATACACACTGTCTATGGAAATTGCTGCGTTTTATGCCCCTCATACAGCACTGTTTTATGGAAAAGTTTTCTTTTCTTTTCGCTCAAAACGGGACTTTTCTAATGGTACTTGTTGTTTTTTCCCCTTTGCAAAATCAAACAGCACAGTCTATGGGACTTGTTGTTGTTCCTGCGCTCAAACAGCCCTTTTGTGGGGGCTTTCTGTTGTTCCCGCCTCCAAAACAGCAAATGTCTATGGGACTTGTTGTTGTTTTCCAGCACTCATACAGCACTGCTAAAGGTACTTGTTTTTGTTCCGCACTCATTTAAACACGTCTAAAAGGTGGGTTTTGTTGTTTTCCCCGCCCCTCATACAGCACTGTCTTGTTGGGACTTTCTTTTGTTTCCCCGCACTCATAAAACACTGTCCTATGGGGGAAATTGTTGTTGTTCCGCACTCATACACACTGGGCTATGGTACTTGTTGTTGTTCCGGCTCATACAGCACCGTCAATGGTACTTGTTGTTGACCCCGCCTCAACAGCCCCCGTCCCGTGGGGACTTTTGGGTTTTTCCTTTCGCTCATACAGCACTGTCTATGGTACTTGTTTTTTTTTCCAGCGCTCATACACACTTTCTATGGGCTTGTTGTTTTTTCCCGTCCATTCAGCACTGTCTATGGTACTTTCTGTTTTCCTGCAAATCCCTACAGCCACTGCTATGGGACTTTCTGTTGTTTCCCCTTTTCTAATTACGCTCTGTCTATGGTAAATTTTTTGTTGTTCCTGCGCTCATACAGCAAATGGGCTATGGTTTTTTTTTGTTGTTCCTGCCTCATACAAGTCAAGGGCAAGGACTTTTGTTTTCCGTTCTCATACAGCCTTTCCCGTGGTACTTTCCCGTTTTTCCTGCACCCCCCCTACGCACTTTTCAAAGGTACTTCCTTTTTTTCCTGCACTCATACAGACTGTCATGGGGACTTTTGGTTTTTCCTGCGCTCCCTACAGCAAATGTTAGGGAAATTGTTTGTTGTTTTCCCTTCGCGCCATACACACTGTCTTTTGGTACCTTTTTGTTGTTCCCCGCTCATAACGCAAAAGTCATTGGACTTTGGGGGGTTTTTTTCCTGTGCTCATACAGCACTGTCCCAAAACCCCGGTTTTTGTTCCTGTTCCCCATACACCCTGTCTTTTGGTACTTTCCCGTTTTTTCCCCGTGTCATAACGCACGTCTATGGTAAAATTTTTGTTGTTTTCCCGCACTCATTTCAGCACTGTCTATGTTACTTTTTTTTTTTGTTCCCCGCGCTCATACCGCACTGTCCTGGGGCCTTTTTTGGGTTTTTTCCCGCCTCATACAGGGACTTTTCTATGGTACTTTTTGTTGTTTTTTCCTTTCCTCATACAGCAAAATGTCTTTTCTTGGGACTTGGTTTTTTGTTCCTGCGCCATACAAACACTGTCTGTGGTACTTTCTGTTGTTTTCCCCCGGGACCAAACAGCCCTCCCATGGAAAATTTTGTTGGTTTCCCCAAATCCCAGCACTTTCCCATGGAAATTTGGGTTTTTGTTCCTGGGACTCATACAGCACTGTCTATGGTTCTTTTTGTTTTTCCTGCCCCCATACAGCCCTTTGGGGTGGGGTACTTTATTTTGTTGTTTCCTTTCCACTCCATACAGCACTGCAAAGGTAAATTGTTTTTTGTTTCCCCGCCCCTCACCAATCAGCACTGAACTATTGGTAAATTGCTTTTGTTCCTGCGCTTTAACAGCACAGGGCTTTGGGACTTGCTGGGTTTTTTCCTTGCGCCTCATACCGCACGCTAAAGGGACTTTTTGGGTTTTTTTCCTTTCCTCAAACAGCACGGGCTATTTTACTTGTTTTTGTTTTCCCCGGGGCTCATACGCACTGTCTATGGTACTTGTTGTTGTTTTCCTTTCGCCATACAGCACTGTCCCATGGGGACTGTGTTGTAGTTCCCCGCGCTCATACCCGCACTGTCTATGTACTTTCTGTTGTTCCTGCCCCTCTACACACCCGTCCCATGGTACTTGTTGTTGTTCCTGCCTCATACAAACACTGTCATGGTAAAATTTTTGGTTTTTCCTGCCTCATACAGCACTTTCTATGCTAATTGGTTTTTTGTTTTCCCGCCTCATAAAACACTGCTATGGTACTTTGGGTTTTTGTTCCCTGCCCCTCATACCGCCACTTCTAAGGTACTTGTTGTTTTTTCCTGTTTCCATAAAAGCACTGTCCCAAAAGGGACTTTTTTGTTTTTTCTGTGCTCATACTCACTGTCATGGTTCTTGTTTTTTGGGTTCCGCGCTCATACAGCACTGTCTATTTGGGAATTGTTGTTTTTTCCTGCCCCCTCATACAACACTGTCTATGGTTTCTTTTTGTTGTTTTTTTTGCACTCAACAGCAAATGTCTATGGGAAATTTTTTTTGTTCCCGTGCTTTATACCCGCACTGTTTATTTTTCCTAGTTGTTGTTCCTTCGCTCATACAGCACTGCTTGGTACTTGTTGTTTTTTCCTTGCGCTCATAAAAGCACGTCCCATTGGGACTTGTTGTGTTCCTGTCCATACAGCACTTTCCTTTCGTTACTTGTTTTTGTTCCTGCACTTTTACAGCACTGTCTATGGGAAATTGTTGTTTTTCCTGCGCTCATACAGCAAATGTCTAAGGGACTTGTTGTTTTTCCTGTGCTCTACACACTGTCTGCGGAAATTTTTGTTTTTTCCTGCACTCATAAAAGCACTGTCAAAGGTACTTGTTGTTGTTCCGCACTCAAACGGGACTGTCCTTGGAAATTTTTTGGTTTTTTCCTTGGGGCTTTAACGCACTGTCCCCAGGTACTTTTTTTGTTCCCCGCCCCAACAGCAATGTCTATGGTATTGTTGTTTTTCCTGTGCTCAACAGAAATGGCCCCAAGGTACTTGTTTTTTTTTCCGGCTCATACAACACTGGGCTATGTACTTGTTGTTGTTTCCCGCACTCATACAGCCGGTTTTAAGGTACTTTTTTGTTGTTTCCCGGGGCTCATACAGCACTGTTAAAGGGACTTGTTTTTGTTCCCCCCTTTTCGCTCATTACAGCACGTCTATGGTACTTTCTGGTTTCTCCTTTCGCTCATACAGCACTGGCAAAGGTACTTGTTGTTGTTCCCGCGCCCTAAAAGCAAAAGTCTATGGTACTTGTTTTTTTGTTCCTGCGCTCAAAACAGCACTGTCTAAAGGGACTTTTTGTTGTTGTTCCTGCGCTCATACAGCACTGTTCATGTTCCTAGTTGTTGTTCCTGACCTCGTACAAACACTGTTCATGGTACTTGCTTTTGTTTCTAAGCTCAAACCGCACTTTCCACAGTACTTATTGTTGTTCCTGAGTTCATACAGTGATTTACATGTTGTTGTTCTTCACTTGTCTTTTTGTCCATGCAACCTTTTTTGTTTTTTCCTTTCTCATACAGGCTGGGCCCAAAGATACTTGTTGTTGGGTTTCCCGAGCCAACAGCACTGTTTATGATATTTGTTGTTATTCATGAGCTCGTAGAGCACTGAACATGATAATTGCTGTTACTCCTGAGCTTGTAAAGCATTGCCTAGGATACTTGTTGTTGTACCTGAGTACGTACAGCACTGTTCATGGTACTTGCTATTATTCATTAGATCGTAGAGCACTGAACATGGTACTCGTGAGCACATACACCACTATTCATGATACTTGTTGTTTTTCCTGAGCTCATACAGCACTGTCTATGGTACTTGTTGTTGCTTATGAGCTTGTACACTACTTTCCATAGTACTTATTCTTGTTTTTTGACTCTTGCAAACACGAAAAAGGTAAATTGTGGTTTGTTTCCCGATTTCCCAAAAGTTTTTTTTAAAATGCTATTTTTCCCGTTGTTCCCTTAACCCGGGAGAGCATTGTCCATGGTACTCCTTGTTGTTCCTGAACTCATATTGCATTGCTTTTTTACTTTTTGTTGTTCCTGAGCTCATACAGCGCTGTCTATGATACTTTTGTTGCTCCTGTGCTCATACAGCACTGCTAAAGTTACTTGTTGTTATTCATGAGCTCATAGAGCACTGAATATGGTACTTGTTGTTGCTCCTGAGCTCGTACAGCACTGTCCATGTAACTTCTTGTTGTTCCTGAGCTCATGCAGCGCTCTCCATGGTGCTTGTTGTTCCTATGCTCGTACAGCGCTATCCATGGTACTTTTTGCTGTTCCTGAGCTCATACAGCACTTTCCATGGTACTTGTTGCTGTTCTTACGCTCGTACAGCACTTTCCATGGTACTTGTTGCTGTTTTTGAGCTCATTCAGCGCTGTCCATGATATTTTTGCTGTTCTTGAGCTCATACAGCGCTGTCCATGGTAATTGTTGCTGTTCTTGCACTCGTACAGCACTTTCCATGGTACTTGTTGTTGTTCCTGAGCTCGTATAGCGCTGTCCATGGTACTTGTTGCTGTTCTTACGCTCTACAGCACTTTTCCATGGTACTTGTTGCTGTTCTTCCGCTCGTACAGCGCTGTCTGTGGTACTTGTTGTTGTTCTTGCGCTCGTACAGCACTTTCCATGGTACTTGTTGCTGTTCTTACGCTCGTACAGCACTTTTCATGGTACTTGTTGCTGTTCTTACGCTCGTACAGCGCTGTCTGTGGTACTTGTTGCTGTTCTTGCGCTCGTACAGCGCTGTCCATGGTACTTGTTGCTGTTCTTGTGCTCGTACAGCGCTGTCCATGGTACTTGTTGCTGTTCTTGCACTCGTACAGCACTTTCCATGGTACTTGTTGCTGTTCTTGCACTCGTACAGCACTTTCCATGGTACTTGTTGCTGTTCTTGCGCTCGTACAGCACTTTCCATGGTACTTGTTGCTGTTCTTGCACTCGTACAGCACTTTCCATGGTACTTGTTGCTGTTCTTGCGCTCGTACAGCACTTTCCATGGTACTTGTTGCTGTTCTTGTGCTCGTACAGCACTTTCCATGGTACTTGTTGCTGTTCTTGCGCTCGTACAGCACTTTCCATGGTACTTGTTGCTGTTCTTGCGCTCGTACAGCACTTTCCATGGTACTTGTTGCTGTTCTTGCGCTCGTACAGCCCTGTCCATGGAACTTGTTGCTGTTCTTATGCTCGTACAGCACTTTCCATGGTACTTGTTGCTGTTCTTACGCTCGTACAGCACTTTCCATGGTACTTGTTGCTGTTCTTGAGCTCATACAGCGCTGTCCATGGTACTTGTTGCTGTTCTTGTGCTTGTACAGCGCTGTCCATGGTACTTGTTGCTGTTCTTATGCTCGTACAGCGCTGTCCATGGTACTTGTTGCTGTTCTTATGCTCGTACAGCACTTTCCATGGTACTTGTTGCTGTTCTTGCACTCGTTCAGCACTTTCCATGGTACTTGTTGCTGTTCTTGTGCTCGTACAGCACTTTCCATGGTACTTGTTGCTGTTCTTGCTCTCGTACAGCACTTTCCATGGTACTTGTTGCTGTTCTTACGCTCGTACAGCACTTTCCATGGTACTTGTTGCTGTTCTTGCGCTCGTACAGCGCTGTCCATGGTACTTGTTGCTGTTCTTGCGCTCGTACAGCGCTGTCCATGGTACTTGTTGTTGTTCTTGAGCTCGTACAGCACTTTCCATGGTACTTGTTGCTGTTCTTGTGCTCGTACAGCGCTGTTCATGGTACTTGTTGCTGTTCTTACGCTCGTACAGCGCTGTCCATGGTACTTGTTGCTGTTCTTGCACTCGTACAGCACTTTCCATGGTACTTGTTGCTGTTCTTGCTCTTGTACAGCGCTGTCCATGGAACTTATTGCTGTTCTTGCGCTTGTACAGCACTGTCCATGGTAATTGTTAGCTGTTCTTAGCGCTCGTACAGCGCTGTCCAGGTACTTGTTGCTGTCTTGCTCTCGTACAGCACTTTCCATGGTACTTGTTGCTGTTCTTGCGCTCGTACAGCGCTGTCCATGGTACTTGTTGCTGTTCTTGCGCTCGTACAGCACTTTCCATGGTACTTGTTGCTGTTCTTGCTCTCGTACAGCGCTGTCCATGGTACTGAACATGGATTTTCTGCAACAAGACAGAAGGAAATAAACCGAATACAAGGCGCCTGTGCTACATTACAACTAATAGTGGCTGCAGGAAGGAGAACCTCGAGGACCATCTCTTTATTACTTTCCTGGGTTATTATTGCCAGATGAGACCGGCGCAGTTCACTTTGCTAAAACAAAAGAAGACTAATAATGTAGCGCAGCATTTTTAATATTGGAGTGAAATTGTAATGATGTAAGACCCGAGGTAAACAGCGCGTCCTCCAGTCCTCCACCTCCTGCACCTCTCGATGTAGAGACAGAACAACTTCCAGATCTTTCTGCAACTTACATGATAAATGCATTTTTTTAGCAATAATCCGAGGTATCATTTAATAGGTTTTATTATCTCCCCTCTGCGCGGCCGCAGCTGCTGGAGCCCCCGGGGCAGACGGAGATTCTCCCTCCTGTTTGTGTTACCAGTCATTTCAATCCATTTAGTAGAGACAGCGAGAGGGATACAGTCCTGTCTGCGGCTGTCACCGTCTATACATAGACTGCAATGGAGCTAATTATTATAATGAGCTCGAAAGTTACTAAGTATCAAAAATACTTCCCCTGAGTGTGAAGAGTGTGAGATTAACCCTGATATAGAGGAAGACGACCGATCCTGCAGCCGCCACGACCCCCCCATCCAGAAAACACCTGCAAATCATCACTGTGTAATACAGGATATGGACAAACACCTGCAACGGACCCCAGGGGTAGAGACTGAAGGGGGGGAACCTAGGAATGGGCCCCAAAACCATAGGGAGTCACAGCCCAGCAAATCCATAAAACTGAAGGAGCAAAGGTATTAATTATTATTATTATATATGTCACATTACTTTTAGAGGACAAAGTATATTATGAACAGGTTCAACCCCTTTAAGGAGGCTCACACCATAGACTTTGATGGCAGATCAATACAGGGGAGCACTTAGGGCGACATGTCCCAACACGCCAACGCCAATTTTTTGTTCTATTTTGTGGCAAACCCACTTTTGACGCCATATTCATGTTGTAAATGAATTGTCGTACACCAAAACTAGGCGCATTATATGCCTGGAATGACACATTGTAATGCGCCTAAATATGGTGCACTGTGCGCCCCCGTCGCAGTATGTGCCTATTGAGGCGCCTTACATATGTTATGTGCCCCCGATAGGCAATGAGCCTCAATAGACGCACTAAATATACTACCAATGATATGCTATGTGCCGAGTGTTGAGCAATGCGCCCTTTTGTGATACGACGTGACATTTTAGGTGTATTAAGTAATGTATGCAAGGTATACCTGACGCCAATTTTTAGAAAGTATTGGTCTTTCAGGCGCACTTTACACTGATTTAATGCGCCTAAAACTGGCATAGATACGCCACTTTTTGGACATGTCGCCCATAGTTCTCCATTCTGTTCTATGGGAGTTTCCAGTACAGGGGGCGCTGTGTTCTCTACACTCTGTTCTATGGGAGTTCCTAGTACAGGGGAGTGCTGTGTTCTCCATTCTCCTCTATGAGAGTTCCCAGTACAGGGGGGTGATGTGTTCTCCATTCTGTTCTATGGGAGTTCCCAGTACAGGGGAGCACTGTGTTCTCCATTCTGTTCTATGTGAGTTCCCAGTACAGGGGAGCGCTGTGTTCTCCATTCTCCTCTAGGGGAGTTAACAGAACAGGAGAGCGCTGTTTTCTCCATTCTCCTCTATGGTAGTTCCCAGTACAGGGGAGTGCTGTGTTCTCCATTCTCCTCTATGGGAGTTCCCAGTACAGAGGAGTGCTGTGTTCTCCATTCTCCTCTATGGGAGTTCCCAGTACAGGGGAGTGCTGTTGTCTCCATTCTGTTCTATGGGATTTCCCAGTACAGGGGAGTGCTGTTTTCTCCATTCTGTTCTATGGGAGTTCCCAGTACAGGGGAGCGCTGTGTTCTCCATTCACCTCTATGGGAGTTCCCAGTACAGGGGATTGCTGTGTTCCCCATTCACCTCTATGGGAGTTCCCAGTACAGTGGAGTGCTGTGTTCTCCATTCTGTCCTATGGGAGTTCCCAGTACAGGGGAGCGATGTTTTCTCCATTCTCCTCTATGGGAGTTCCCAGTACAGGGGAGCTCTCTGTTCTCCATTCTGCTCTATGGGAGTTTTCAGTGTAGGGAGCGATCTGTTCCACTTTACTCAGAACTCATATTGATCAGGATAAGGATCCATGAGCAAGTGTGGCAAGCTTTCCATTTAGAGACAGCACTTTTGGAGGGAACAATTCCCAGATAGTTGCTGGTCCAAGATGTGGAGTCACCTATTATCCTTTGTTGGCCTAACCTATTAATAAACCATCAAAATGTAAAATGGGAACAACGCATTCTTGTTTTTTAACCCTAACTGTAACCATAACCTTAAGTTGGACATATGATGAGGGTGTAAGGAGTGAACTTCTGGTTCCATGCTGCTCTCAGTCAGGCAGTGCTCTTGGTGTGACATCATTTTTGATGCAAGCTCCGCCGTCCCTTGTGACCTCACTTCTGGTTACAATAACAATATCTCTAGGTAATATTTACTACAATTGGCATTAGATGGAAAATCAGAAGTCAAACAAGAGGCCTCATCACACGGTTACTTCCCCCTATGTTATAGCAGCTGAAAGTGACATAGGTTGGGACATTGGCAGTTACATCAGAAGTGACACTGGGACTTCCCTCCCCTCTGTATTATGGTAACTTTAATTGATGTCAGATGAGGCACCAAACTTCACATCGGAACTCACCCTCTAACAAGAAAGCTCATTTAGAATTAGGGTGGATTTTTTTGGGTGATTTTTTTTTACCTAAATTTGATTTGGGAAATGTAATTGTCTTCCACTAGGTTGGGCAACTAGATCTTCTAGATATTGTCAGATACCAGCCTTATACTTCTAAGGGGACTTGGAAACCAACCACCTAGGCCTAAAAGAAGTCAGATAGTGATCTGGCACTCCTAAGCTGAGTCTATTACCAACACTGCACTCCTACGGCAAGTCAGATACCAGCCTTGCACTAGGGAAGTCAGATACCAGCCTCGCACTAGGGAAGTCAGATACCAGCCTTGAACTCCTAAAAGAAGTTGGATACCACCATTGCATGCAAAGGGAAGTCAGATACCAGCCTTGCACTAGAGAAGTCAGATACCAGCCTTGCACTAGGGAAGTCAGATACCAGCCTCGCACTAGGGAAGTCAGACACCAGCCTAGCACGAGGGAAGTCAGATAGCAGCCTCGCACTAGGGAAGTCAGATAGCAGCCTCGCACTAGGGAAGTCAGATAGCAGCCTCGCACTAGGGAAGTCAGATAGCAGCCTTGCACTAGGGAAGTCAGATAGCAGCCTTGCACTAGGGAAGTCAGATACCAGCCTTGCACTAGGGAAGTCAGATACCAGCCTTGCACTAGGGAAGTCAGATAGCAGCCTTGCACTAGGGAAGTCAGATACCAGCCTTGCACTAGGGAAGTCAGATACCAGCCTTGCACTAGGGAAGTCAGATACCAGCCTTGCACTAGGGAAGTCAGATACCAGCCTTGCACTAGGGAAGTCAGATACCAGCCTTGCACTAGGGAAGTCAGATAGCAGCCTTGCACTAGGGAAGTCAGATACCAGCCTTGCACTAGGGAAGTCAGATACCAGCCTCGCACTAGGGAAGTCAGATACCAGCCTCGCACTAGGGAAGTCAGATACCAGCCTCGCACTAGGGAAGTCAGATACCAGCCTCGCAACTAGGGAATCAGATACCAGCCCCTCACAAGGGAAGTCAGATACCAGCCTCGCACTAGGGAAGTCAGATACCAGCCTCGCACTAGGGAAGTCAGAAACCAGCCTTGCACTAGGAAGTCAGACACCACCTTGCACTAGGGAAATCAGATACCAGCCTTGCACTAGGAAGTCAAAATACCATCCTCGCACTAGGAAGTCAGATACCAGCCTTGCACTAGGGAAGTCAGATACCAGCCTCGCACTAGGGAAGTCAGATACCAGCCTTGCACTAGGGAAGTCAGATACCAGCCTCGCACTAGGGAAGTCAGATACCAGCCTTGCACTAGGGAAGTCAGATACCAGCCTTGCACTAGAGAAGTCAGATACCAGCCTTGCACTAGGGAAGTCAGATACCAGCCTTGCACTAGAGAAGTCAGATAGCAGCCTTGCACTAGGGAAGTCAGATACCAGCCTTGCACTAGGGAAGTCAGATACCAGCCTTACACTAAGGAAGTCAGATACCATCCTTGCACTAGGGAAGTCAGATACCAGCCTCGCACTAGGGAAGTCAGATACCAGCCTCGCACTAGGGAAGTCAGATACCAGCCTCGCACTAGGGAAGTCAGATACCAGCCTCGCACTAGGGAAGTCAGATACCAGCCTCGCACTAGGGAAGTCAGATACCAGCCTTGCACTAGGGAAGTCAGATACCAGCCTTGCACTAGGGAAGTCAGATACCAGCCTTGCACTAGGGAAGTCAGATACCAGCCTCGCACTAGGGAAGTCAGATACCAGCCTTGCACTAGAGAAGTCAGATACCAGCCTAGCACTAGGGAAGTCAGATACCAGCCTCGCACTAGGGAAGTCAGATACCAGCCTCGCACTAGAGAAGTCAGATACCAGCCTTGCACTAGGGAAGTCAGATACCAGCCTTGACCCTAACTAGAAGTCGAACACCTCCACTGGTAGTCCATGCACTAGGGAAGTCAGATAGCAGCCTCGCACTAGGGAAGTCAGATACCAGCCTTGCACTAGAGAAGTCAGATAGCAGCCTTACACTAGGGAAGTCAGATAGCAGCCTCGCACTAGGGAAGTCAGATACCAGCCTCGCACTAGAGAAGTCAGATAGCAGCCTTACACTAGGGAAGTCAGATAACAGCCTCGCACTAGAGAAGTCAGATAGCAGCCTCGCACTAGGGAAGTCAGATAGCAGCCTCGCACTAGGGAAGTCAGATACCAGCCTCGCACTAGGGAATTCAGATACAGCCTCGCACTAGGGAATTCAGATACCATCATTGAACTAGGGTAGTCAGATACCAGCCTTAGCACTAGGAAGTCAGATAGCATCCTCGCACTAGGGAAGTCAGATACCAGCCTCGCACTAGGGAAGTCAGATACCAGCCTCGCACTAGGGAAGTCAGATACCAGCCTCGCACTAGGGAAGTCAGATACCAGCCTCGCACTAGAGAAGTCAGATACCAGCCTCGCACTAGAGAAGTCAGATACCAGCCTCGCACTAGAGAAGTCAGATAGCAGCCTCGCACTAGGGAAGTCAGATACCAGCCTCTGCACTAGGGAAGTCAGATACCAGCCTTGCACCTAAAGGGAAGTTGATACCACCTTGCATGCAAAGGAAGTCAGATACCCAGCCCTTGCACTAAGGAAAGTCAGATACCAGCCTTGCACTAAGAAAGTCAGATAGCAGCCTTACACTATGGAAGTCAGATAGCAGCCTCGCACTAGGGAAGTCAGATACCAGCCTGCACTAGAGGAATCAATACAGCCTTACACTAGGGAAGTCAGATAACCAGCTCGCACTAGAGAAGTACATAGCAGCCCTCGACTTTGGGAAGTTCATATACCGCCTCGCACTATGGAAGTCAGATACCCAGCCTCGCACTAGGGAAGTCAGATACGAGCCAGTCGCATAGGGAAGTCAGATAGCACCTTGCACTAGGGTCATTTACCGCCTTACACTAAGAAATCAGATACCAGTCCTTTGCACTAGGAATCAGATACCAACCTCGCACTATGTGAAGTCAGATACCAGCCTCGCCCCCTAGGGAAGTCAGATAACCAGCCTGCACTAGAGAAAGTCAGATACCAGCCTCGCACTAGAGAAGTTTAGATACCAGCCTCGCACTAGAGAAGTCAGAATACCAGCCTCGCACTAGAGAAGTCAGATACCAGCCTCGCACTAGGGGGAAGTCAATACCAGCCTCGCACTAGGGAATCAGATACCAGCCTCGCACTAGGAAGTCAGATACCACCTCGCACTAGGAAGTCAGATACCAGCCTCGCACTAGGAAGTCAGATACCACCTCGCACTAGGCAAGTCAGATACCACCCTCGCACTAGGGACGTCAGACACCAGCCTCGCACTAGGGGAAATCAATACCACCTCGCACAAAGGGAAGTCAGATACCACCTCGCACTAGGGAATCAGATACCCCCTGGGGCTAGGAAGTCAGAAAACCAGCCTCGCACTAGGGAAGTCAATACCCGCCCCCCGCACTAAGGGAAGTCAGAACCACCTCGGGACTAGGGAAGTTTAACACCAGCCTCGCACTAGGAGTCAGAACCCCGCCTTGCACTAAGGAAGTCAGATTTCCAGCCTTTCACTAGGGAAGTCAGATACCAGCCTTGCACTAGGAAGTCAGAACCCAGCCTGCACTAGAAAGTCAGAACCAGCCTCGCACTAAGAAGTCAGATACCAGCCTTGCACTAGGGAAGTCAATACCAGCCTTGCACTAGAGGAAGTCAGATACCAGCCTTGCACTAGGGAAGTCAGATACCAGCCTTGCACTAGAGGAAAGTCAGATACCACCTTTCACTAGAGAAGTCAATAGCCCGCCATTGCCCTTAGAAAGTTCAGATAGCAGCCTTGCACTAGAGAGTCAGATAGCAGCCTTGCACTAGAAAAAGTCAGAAAAAAAGCAGCCTGCACAAGGGAAGTCAGGAATTACCAACCTTGCACTAGGAAGCAGATACCACCATGCACTAGGGAATCAGATACCACCTTGCACTAGGAATTCGATACCATCCTTGCACTAGAGAAGTCAGATAGCACTCGCACTAGGGAATCAGAAAACCATCCTTGCACTAGGAAGCAGATAGCACCTTGCACTAGGGGAATCAGATACCAGCCTTGCACTAGGGAAATCAATACCAACCTTGCACGAAAGAATACCACCTTGCACAAGAATAGATAGCAGCCTTGCACAGAGAAGTCAGAAGCAGCCTTGCCAAGGGAAGTCAGATAGCAGCCTTGCACAAAAGGGAAACAATACCAACCTTGCACTTCTAAGGGAAGTTGAATACCAGCCTCCAAAAAAAAAGCGAACCCACATTTCCTAGAAATCGGATACCAACCTTGCCCTCTTTAAAGGAAATAGGTATCCCTGGCACTTCTAAATGAAGTCAGAAACCAATTTTTCACTCCTACATAAAGTTGGACACCGGCCTTTCACTCCTAAAGTTGGATACCAGTTTTTCACTTCTTACAGGGATTTTCTCACCACACTAATTGGCTTTTAATATGTAGGGAAAACTAAAGAATAATTTTACCAAATACATTGCTGTTCTGATTTTGCTTTGGTCCGAGGATAAAGAAACGTTATTTCTCTTAGAATACATAGTTTTCTCTGGTTACCGGCTATCTCTCCCCACCTCTCCCTGCTCTCTCTTATCTTTCATTAATACAAGTTGCCATCAGTCATTTCGACCATGGTGAGTCACTCTGTGCAGTGTCAAAGTGTGTTTAACTAACTAAATGACAAGCGTTCACTTTTTAGAGCTTTGTTCACTACACTTTAGAAATCTCCAGCAGTCGTGTCACTGTAAAAGGAAAAACTAGGAGCAGCAGAGCTAACATGTCAGTCACTGTTACAGACTCGCTCACAGTCTGAGCAGGAAGTGTGAGTCCGAAGCTGCCTGTGTCTTTAAAAAAAACAGATACAAGCTTTGCATTTCTTAGGGAATTTGGATACCAATCTTGCACTGCTATGTTAAGGTGAATCCTACCTTTGCATTGTATATTGTAGACATGGTCTAACTGGTGTATGACATTTGGCGGTATAATACTAGAATCTCATCCACTGCACAGAACTGGAAACCCTCGTATTTTTTAGGATATTATGTGTCTTTCCTATTGTAGTTTAGACAATGTAGCCTCAGGATTAACACTACATGCTATGTTGCACAGCCTACATAACAACAAGACTCCAGACAACTTCTGTAACGTCTCTTCCTTACGCCCCTCCTGGCAGACACATTGACCACATGTTGCGCGTCATTTCTATAAAGTAGGGATCACAGTAAAGACTCATAACTTGTGGCGTCCTGCGTCTATCTATAGAGGTGTCCTTAAAGGGGTGTCTCGCTACAATGATTGGGTTTTAATTAAAAGATCTTTAAAAAAACAAGCAGCTTTGCAATATATGTTCATTACAAATGTCCTACTGATTTTGAGTTATCCCTGGTAGTAGGAATGCATCAGCTCCTCAAATCACTAGAGCAGCTGACCTGTTGATTGTTATCTCACTGGCTGCCAGTGCTGGTGACTCATCTGCTTCTCAATGCAGGTCAGAGCACAGAGCCCCTCCCGCACAGTATGAGGGCACTTGTGATGCTTCTGTAGGGAAGGGAGGGGGAGGGCTATGGCTTCTGTGTCTGTGTAGCTGTGCTGCCTGGATTAACCCTGTGTGTGCCTGCTCCCTCCTGTTCTCTACAAAGACTGAGGAGAGCAGAGGTGAGGCTAATCTGTGGTCAGTAGGATGTGACAGCAGTGAAGTGTGTTACTATAATCACCATGTGTCTGTGGAGCTCTGACTATACTAATAGAACGGATCAGGGGGGCATGTGAACGGTTCATATCCCTCCCTGCTCTGCTGTATTAGTGACACATTGTGATTATAGTAACACACTTCACAGCTGCCCTATGTCTGTTCAGACAGGGGTTGTTTGTTGTTGCTTGAGATGTCCGTGGAGATTTGTATGCTAAGCAGGGGGTATAGGAACCTTTACATCCCACCCTGCTCTGCTATTAGCATACACAGCTTCACAGACCTCTGGCTCCATAGCCACTCCTAGATCAGCCCTCTCTCTGCTGTCTCCTGACTCTGTGGAGAGGAGCAGCAAGAGCTCGGCCACAGCAGCAGCACAGTGCAGCTATTCCAGCAGTGAGCAGCAGATCTAGGCAGGCGCACACAGGGTTAACTCTGGCAGCAAACCCCCTCGCCCTCACCCTGCTGTATAAAAGGAGAGCTGTCTGTGTGCTGAGGGGAGGGGAGAAGGGGGAGGAGAAGAGGCAGACAAGAAGCACGCCCCTGAATTCAAAAATCCTATGCTGCCAGACACACTGAGGTAGGCTGAAAGCCTGTAGTGAGACAACTCCTTTAATCATCGATGACTTCCTTGTATTGCTACCCCAGAGCGCGGCGTCATATTAGTGGAGACATTGTCGTGTTCTGCGAGTGCTGTTATTACATGCGTTGACCTCTCTCTGGAGGTGACAGACGACAGCTACGTACAAATGGCTTTCTTTGTCAGCAGCGGAAAATTACGACATTGCACAAAATTCTTCCCATTACTTGCTGTAAAGATGACTCTGCGAGATAGAGACGCGCGTTTGGGGGAAGGTGGAGAACGTGGCAACCACAGCTCCTTATGGAAGGCATCGCCTGCTGCTCCACAGATGTTGGCTGCGCTGGTCGCAGGCAGTAAATTAAAGCTTTGATTTATAAGTGCGGCTCGTGGACGCCTCCTCTTAATTCTTCTTCTGTGTTGTATTATTTCCACCGGCCCCAAAACTGCGGATATTATTAGAGCGCAAAGAATTATCTCATCACTGCTTATTGGATTCTCTTCTAACTTGATATTCGTGAAACCATCGCCCTCTGTTCTGCCGCGAAGTCAACTTTTCTGAAAAGCAAATAAAGTGCAGAAAGATAATACATTACTGATGAGGAGCGGCCGCGCGCCCTGGGTGCTTGTGCTGCCTTCAATCATCAATAATATTTGGCCACCTGCTCCCACTTCTCCTGCTTATCCAGGTCTAATGGCAATGAGGCTTAATCATCTTATAATGAAACGTTCTGCAACTATGTGAATCTTATTATCTATCTGTCCATCTATCTCATATCTATCTATATATCTCATATCTATCTATCTATCATCTATCCCATATCTATCTCTCTCATATCTATCTATCTATCTCATATCTATCTATATTTCTTTCTATCTATCTATCACATATCTATCTATCTCATATCTATCTATCTATCCCATATCTATCTATCTCATATCTATCTATCTATCCATCTATCTATCCCATATCTATCCATCTATCTATCCATCTATCTATCTATCCATCTATCCATCTATCTATCCATCTATCTATCTATCCATCTATCCATCTATCTATCTATCTATCTATCTCATATCTATCTATCTATCTATCTCATATCTATCTATCTATCTTCTCATATCTATCTATCTATCTATCTTCTCATATCTATCTATCTATCTATCTATCTATCTAATATCTATCTATCTATCATCTATCTATCTATCTATCTCCTATCTATCTATCTCCTATCTATCTATCTCCTATCTATCTATCTATCTATCCATCTATCTATCTATCTCATATCTATCTATCATAATAATATTTATGATTCAATCTATCCCAGTCTTTAGCTATCTTTCTTATATCAATCTATGTATATTTTGATCTAATATCTAATTATCTATGTCTCTATTTCATAGTTATCTTTGTATGTACAGTCTATATCTCATATCTATCTATCTATCTATCTAATATCTATCTCATATCTATCTACTTATGTATCTATCTATTGATCTATCTCATATCTATTTATCAATCTATCTATCTTTCTATCTATCTACCTATCTACCTCATATCTATCTATCTATCTATCTATCTATCTATCTATCTACCTACCTATCTCTATCTCTATAGAGACTAGGTCAATTCATTGAATTGATTTCTACAGAAAAATTAAGTTTGTTTATAATAAAATTTTGTTGAATGTTTCGTTATTACTATATTAACCCATTACCCCACCATGTCATATGAATACATCATGGCAGTGTTATGGGAGTGTGGAACAGGGTCACTCGCTGAGCCCTCTTCATATGCAGCGTGTGCCGGCTGTTGGATACCGCTGACATCCGCCGCTAACAGCAGAGATCAGAGTCGACTCTGATCTCTGCTGTTTAATCCATTAGACGCCGTGCCGATTGCAGCCGCAGCATCTGAGGGAATGAGAAATGGTGCCGCGCGCCGCCTCTCCCTCCAATCGGGGCCCCCATGTCAAGATCGTCAGGTCCCGATCAGTTTACATGGTGTAAAGGCTTCCATCGCCGCCATGTTTCCCATTTCACTTCCTACCCCAAATGTTACTGGCGAAGTTACCAATAACATTTGTAGCCCCAATCTAGTTGGTAAGTGGAAATTTAAACAATTCCTTTGCTAAATTTGCAATGACCTAAGCTTTCCCCGCTAAACTAAATAAATACCTAAGAAATGGCTCTAAAACTTCTCCATTATTGATTCTGCACTAATGTAATCAATCACCTTTAGAACAGCGAGAGCGAGCAGTGAGACTTTTGTTTCAGATATAGGACTGTCATTCCTGACTAGCTATCTAGTGCTGCTGGCGTTTGTGGTACGTCAGCCAGAACCTCGAAGCTCTGACTAGCTAACTAAAAAGTCAGATTTTTTTATATGCTAAATGAAATGCATAAAGAGGGACAAGTGCATCTCGGTTAGTATATCTGGTGAGATAGAAAATCCATTAACCAATTTCACAGTTTCTGTGTTTAAAAAAAACAAGTGTCTCCTCCATGATGTCATCACTCCACCTCCCGTGCACGCTCCTGATACTCAGTCTCTGTAGTTGAGCAAACATTGTTTGTCTAATCCACAGAGAATAACTGTATTGTGCACAAGCTCTACAGGTTTTGTTTTCTCCCTCTTAACTGCTCAGGAGAGAAGATAAAGAAGCCGGCACACGACCTGTCTCTGAAACTTGTTGTGCGCCGAGCAAGATCACTACTACCATAGTTTCTATTCACTAACATGTTATCCTAACAGCTTCTCTTTCCTTTGTAGCCTGATGTGATGTGGCTGTAACCACTGATAACACTGCACTGACTCTGTAAATACCGATCGAGAACAGGATTTATGGTAGAGGCTGCATTGGATTGTTATTTTACATTATTTTATATAATAATAATAATAATAATAATAATAATAATAATAATATATGGTTTAATATTATTTTGATGTGAGATAAGTTTAGAATAATTTTAGAATATTTTTAATTATTTAATTTTAGTTATAAGGAGAGACAGAGAGAGACACAGAGACAGAGAGTGAGAAAGAGAGGGGGAGGGAGAAAAAAGAGAGAGAAAGAGAAAGGGAGAGAGAGAAAGAGAGAGAGGGAAAACGAGAAAGAGAGAGCGAAAGAGAGCATGAGAGAGACTAGGAGAGGGAGAGAGAGAAACAGGGAGACAGAGGGAGAGAGAGAAAGGGAGAGGGCAAGAAAGAGAAGGGGGAGAGAGAAAGAGAGAGAGGGAAAAAGAGAAAGAGAGAGTGAGAGAGAATAGGAGAGGGAGAGAGAGAAAAGAGGGAGAAAGAGGGAGAGAGAGAAAGGGAGAGGGCAAGAAAGAGAAGGGGGAGAGAGAAAGAGAGAGAGAGAGGACACACAGAGAGAGAAAGAGCGTAGAGAGAATAAAAGAGGGAGAGAGAGAGAAAAAAAGAGGGAGAGACAGAGAAAGAAAGAGGGAGAAAGAGAGGAAGAGAGATGAAGAGAGGAAGAGGGAGAGAAATAGATGAAGAGAGAGACAGAGAGCGAGAGAAAGAGAGAGAGAGGGAGAGAGAAAGAGAGGGAGTGAAAAAGAGAGAGAAAGACAGAGAGAGAAAGAGAGGGGGAGAGAAAGAGAGAGGGAGTAAAAAAGAGAGAGAGAAAGACAGAGAGAGAGAGAAAGAGAGGGAGAGAAAGAGAGAGAGAGGGAGGAAGAGGCAAAAAAAAGAGAGAAAGAGGGAGAGAGAGAGAGAAAGAGAGGGACAGAGAAAGAAAAAGAGAGGGCGAGAGAGAAAGAGAGGGACAGAGAGAAAGAGAGGGACAAAGAGAGGGAGAAATAGAGAGGGAGAGAGACAGAAAGAAAGAGAATGAGAGAGAGAAAGAGAGGGACAGAGAGAAAGAGAGGGCCAGAGAGAGAGAAATAGAGATGGAGAGAGAGACAGAAAGAAAGAGAAGGAGAGAGAGAAAGAGAGGGACAGAGAGAGAGGGAGAAATAGAGAGGGAGAGCGGGAGAAAGAAAGAGAATGAGAGAGAAACAGAGGGAGAGAGAAAGAGAGGGAGAGAGAGACAGAATGAAAGAGAGAGAGAGAGAGAAAGAGAGGGAGAAAGAGAAAGAGAGGGACAGAGAGACGGAGACATAGAGAGGGAGTGAGAGACAAAAAGATAGAGAGGGAGAGTGAGAAAGAGAGGGAGAGAGCTTTTTAATGTTATCTTTCTGATCTTTCTTATTGTATTCCCCGGTCCATTCTGAGCTTGACTCTATAACTTTGTATCTCCAGCCCCTTCCCTGAGTCTCTCATTTACTCGCAAGCATTACATTCCACATTTGAAAATAGCTTGTGCAGCGGCCGCGCTTCTCATAAACTTTGTAAATCTGCAAAAATAAGACAGAGTCACATCCTCAGCTGCAGCGCAGACATGTTTTACTAATACATGAGAACAGTAACTCTACAGTAACACAAGAAAACGAAGACAATGATCCCGCTCCAGTGATTCTTCGTGTCACTTTGCCTCGGGCAACATCAGAATCTGGCAACATTTACCTGTTAGTGGACTGAATTGAATGAGGCTTGTGAGCGTTTAGAAGCTGACGAATTGTGGCTCCCCCAATATTATTGACTCTCATCGCTATGCGCTAATTAAACAGCTGTAATAACATGAGATGTGCGGAGATTTTTGTAAACTGAGGTAAGGAATATAAAACTGGATGCAAACATATGCAGCAAACTCATAAATATGCATTGTGCATCCCTGTATACATTGTTGCAAAAAGGTTTCAACATTGTAGCAATTACTGACTGTTATCTCAATGACACAGAATTCTCCTATAACAGTAAACAGGTGTCAAGCTCCACTCTAAAGGGGTTTTCCAATCTTGCACAAAAGTTTGTCCATTTTCACTTATGGGTTGTACTCACTTTTGTTGTCACTCAGAGATTTACTCACTTTTGTTGTCACTTATGGGTGTGCTCACATTTGTTGTCACTCAGAGGTGTTCTCCCTTTAGTTGTCACTTAGAGCTGTCTTAACTTTTGTTGCCAGCAGTTTAGACATTGATGGCTGGACTGAGTTATTTTGAGGCCACATCAAACTTACCCTCTGATACAAGCCGTGCACGACTATTTAATTTTATCACTTGGGGGTTTTCCTCCTTTTGCGGTCACTAGGGGGCCCTCATTTTGTCCCTGACATTATGCGTGATTTTTCCCCGTGATAAAACCCGGGGCCTGATACTTTACTTTTTTTCCCCTTTTGGGGGCCTCACTTTTTGCGGTCATTTGGGGTTTGTCCTCACTTTTGCCCCATGATTTTGACTGGGGTTTCTTCCTGTGATAAAAGCCGGTACTGACTACTTTTATTGTACACTTAGGGGTCCTCCTTTTGCGGCCCCTTGGGGGTTCCTCCTTTTTTTGGGTCCTTGGGGGTGTCCCCTTTTGCCCCCATAGAATGAGCTGCGGTTCTTCCCGTGATACAAACTGGGCATGTTCTTTCATTGATCATTCAGGGTGTCCTCCCTTTTTTGCCCCCCTTTTGGGGGTGCCCTCACTTTTTTTCCCCCTTTGAATTGATGGTGAGTTCTTCCCCTGTGAACAAGCCGGGCACGCTACTTTCATTGTATCACTTGGGGGTGTCCCTTTTTTGTCCCCATGAATTTGATGCGTATTTCCCCCTGTGATACAAGCCGGGCATGATTTTTTTCATTGTTCACGGGGTGTCCTCACTTTTGGGTCACTTAGGGGTGTCCTCACTTTTGTCCCCAATACATGATGCTGTGATTTTTCCCCTGTGTAAAAGCGGGCATGACTACTTTTACTTGTATCACTTGGGGGGTGTCCTCCTTTTGCGGTATTTTTGGGGGTTCACTTTTTCCCCATAGCATGATGCTTGACTATTTACATTGTTCGGGGTCAGTCCTCATTTGTCCCAGGAGAAGTGAAGAAAAAATTATCAAACATTGAGGGGTGTCCTGATTTCTGTCAGTAGTTAAAAAAATAAATTAACTTTCAGGTACGGGTTTGCCTCTAGGACCGAATCCGGAAAGGGTCCCTTTAAAACCCTTTCTAAAATAGAAAAATGTCCTGCTTGTGTGGCTTTGGGGGTATTTTCAGTGGTGCAACACAAGTTTCCCTCCATTTCTTAGTATTTTTAGCTTTGCCTTAAATGTAGGACTTTTTTTTTCAAAAAGTTTGGATCCTTCCACAAATTCTCACAATAGTTGGTAGGAATTTTGGCCCCCTTCTCCTGAGAACTGGTTTCACTGAGCCTGTTTGGGGGTCTCTTTCCGCCCGGCCCTTTTCAGCTTTTCCCCTACATTTCCAATAGGATAGAAGGGGTTTTTGCGGCCCTCCAAAATTGACCCGGTTCCCTAAAACCCCTTTTTAACCGTTTGGCAGTCTTCAGGTTTTGTCCCTTTAAAAACCCTTCTTGCCAAGCTTAGTGTGGGCTTACGTTGAATTTTCATGTTTATTTTTTTGGTATATATTG